>JAUTXX010514589.1:0-11751 GCA_032273605.1 Panulirus laevicauda | reverse complement strand
CTAATCCAGAGCCCCTCCCTGTAATTTCCAAATTGGTCTCCAGGTTCTCCTGGTTCTCCCTGTTCCCTCCATTTCTGACATATTCTCTGTCAACCTCTCTTCACTCATTCTCTCTATATGTCCAAACCATTTCAACATGACCTCTTCTGCTCTCTCAACCACACACTTTTTATTATCACATATTTCTCTTACTTTGTCATTTCTTACCCCTCTAAGGGAGTTCCAGTTGGAACAGGCATCAAAGATATAACTAGACAGATAGAAAGACAGATACTGAAGAGGGTTGGAGAAAAAACTGCTCCATGGGGAACTTTATTGTAGAGTTTAAATGGTTTAAAGGTGAAGCCATTATCAGTGACATTACAATGACAACAAACTATGAAACTGGCCAACCACTTTTTGTCATTGTTGTAAAAGATGATGTCCAGTATTTTTTAAGTGAGGATGTGTCAAGGGCAGTGTTGAATGCTTTGCTGAAGTTTATTGCCACTAGTAATATATCTGTATACACAATTCTAATAAAGTATATCTAGTAAATATTTAGTTCATACAGGAATAAAAAGCAAAACGACAATCATTCCATCAACAGGTAATATAGAAAAAATAAAGACTGACCCTTAAACAACAGATCAACCTCCCAGAATGGGGGTTGATGAAAAAACAACAACTCATCAATTGATACTAAATATCAAGAAACATTAAATCAGGCAAACATATCTCATTTGATACTAAAAAGACATTTAAAGTGTGTCTACCTGCCAGTGGTATGCTCACTGCTAACATGATAGAATCTCATTGCATCAAGCACCAGATCTCCAACACACTAAGTAACTTACCATTATCAAAACTATCATTATAATACTCCAGGACCAATTTCTATGAAAAACTCCTGGTGTTATCCAGGATAATCTTTCTAAATGCTCCTGCATCATAAGATTGTGCTACTTTCAGAGGCAGTGTAATGCAGACTCCTCAGTAGTGAGTACTTCTTTGAAGAGACAGTACTACCAATGACAAAGCATCACCAAATTTGACTTTTTACTTGTGGTTTAACCTTGAGCAGGTTAAGTCCAGTAACACCTGTAACATAACTCACATATTTCTGTTTTCATTTCATAGTGTCCACAAAAACCTTGTCCACTTCCCAATACAATTTCAAAGGTGATGTCATAATCATATGTTATTACTCCGTCATCTTTCCTCTGGCCTTGGTTACCACCTGCAGACATCTGAGCATGAAGTATTGTAAGTCCATATTTTGTTTCCACTGGGTCTTGTTCACTTAACTGACGCATTGCACCGTAGGGGTGTTGCAAGAAGCAGCCACCTGACAGTAAGCTCTGAGTGCCCTATGTGCCTAGAAATCTCACACGTCCATACATTTTCTTGCTTCCAGGCTAGCATTTGGGCTTTCTCTTGTTTAGAAAGGTGAGAGCTAGCCATCCTAAGGCACAGGTGGAAGAAATGCAGTGCCCAGAAGTGAAATTCCCAAAATGAAGTAGAAGCTTGGAAGAGTAACATAAGAATATCATTCCCATGATAGCCTCATGCACAATGAGGTGGGTTACTGGTGTTCACACTGTTAGAAACACTAGTGTCCGCAACCAAATGTACAATGATTTCACCCTGAGAGCATCATATGCATGTACCCACAATAAACCTTAATCACATATCACCTTTGAAAATATATGTGGGAAGACAAGGCTCTTTGCAACACTGTAATCTCACATTTCACACTTTTGTAATCTAAAGTGAATCCCAAATTAAAGCTAGTTTTATTATTAACGAAGGTATGATTTAAAGAAATCAGATTATCATATGAATAATCAAAAGATTCCATGAACTAGGAGAGTATTTTATCAATAATCAATTGGACTACTTAAAATAAAAAGGTACCTTGTAGTCTACATTATCTAAAGGATAATTAAAACTGTATTGTATTATATACACTCTTTAAGAAAATACCTGTGCAAAATGAGATGTAAGAGCCATGAGTGAGTTGTTAAGCTGCTCTTGTTCTTCTTCCAACTGCTGCAGTCGTTCTTCCTCCCCACCAACCCCAAACCCCCTCCTATGACATTCTCTGTGCCTGTAAAATATGGAATATTTCATATATCATTATGGTTTATCAAATGATGTCATGATTACTGAGTCACACATTTCAAGTTTCTTAATATCATAATGGTGATATTAGAGAATTTGATATTCTGTTCACCAATAACTCTAAATTAAAGCGCTTTGTTGTTTACAGGAGTTATAATCAAGTTAAGTAAACACTTTTCCTTTTCTATATACACATATGCTTCTTCCCCCAAGTGAAGAAGCATCAGGAAACGAAAAACAGCCTTATCAACACACATCCATTCTCTAGCTGTCATGTACTGTATATTGTACCAAAACCACAGAAAGCAGAGCCCACTTTCCAGAAACTTGTTTCCCCTGACTGCTTCAAATGCATTGGTTCAGTACAGTGACAGCATGTCACCCTCCATATACAATATCAACCCAATTCATTCCATCCCAACCATGTCTCTCATCCTCTTGAATGTTCTGGCCCTCATAAACCAAAGCCCCTATAATCCATCCTTCTGTATCCTTCTTGATCTCCACCTATCTGAGATCAGCACCATCCACACATGCCAATATTAGCAGAAAACTAAAAGGTCTTGACCCACACACAACTCAAGGTCCTCATCAAATTTCACCACAGGTTTTAAAGATATGTGCAGACACATTAGACAAACCCCTTGAAATACTGATCAGGATGTTACTGAAGAAAAGTACCAAAGGCTTGGAAAAAGGCAAATGTCATAACTATCAATAAGTATAGAGACCAGGGTAAATATGGTCTGTATGGTTCTGGAAAAAATAATCAGATAGCAAATCAACAACTTTCTACAGAGGGATAATTACCCAAGTGAAAGATAGCACAGTTTTATGGAAAGAATGCTTCCCCAACAGGAATATTTTCCTCCCCAGATATGAGCCTGTTATTTTCCTGAAGTACAGTTCTCCATCAATAACTAAAACAAGCAATGTTTCACTAACATTACAGTAAAATTTCAATAACCTTTCGAAGATAAACACAGGGTATGTCTTATCATCTTATACATTACAATACCTGTTAATTCACACATCAGTCATCACACACTTGTTCTCTGTGGAGCTGTAAGCACCAACTTTACTACCAGCCTAAGAACACCGCTTCCTCCAATGGTACTGACCTATTGTTTTCCGAAGTACAGTTCTCTGTTGATTCAAATGAGAAATGCAGTAAAATTATCAATAGGCTTTCAAAATAAACCAGCCCACTTCTACTAACACCTCATGCCCCTATCAGCAACATCTCGGTGAAATTTACATAATTTTGTGTTCCTACTATTATTTGTGGAGCATCAAATTACAAAACTATCTAAATCATACTTAATGTGAGTCTGAAAATGGACTTCTCCACTTCTCCATTCAAAAGTTATTTTCTAATGCTTCTGCTGACCGAAAAAAATTCCAGAACACATCTTCACTTATAACATGGGAGTATACGAAAAAAAATGGTATGCATAATGAAAATTTGCAATAAAGACACTTTTTCACTTCTTCCATAAAGTGGGGTCCTATGTAGTCTTTGTTTATAGCCCTAACACCCAAAGTAGAACCCCATCAATACCATGTGACAACTTTTGCAAGTAACCTTCAATGTGGAACTTTACTGAATGCTTTTTGAAATCTAAATAGATAACATAGATGACATCATCTGTTTTACTTTTATCATACATTTTGATTACTGCCATCAAAATCAAGCAAATTTGTCAGATATGAATGATTCTGTCAAAACCATGTTGAGAATCATTTATCAAGCACTGGTCTTCTAAATAGTTAACAAGTTTGTCAAGGATGAATTTCCATTAGTTTTTCAATCATATATGTTAAGCAAAGTGGAAGATAATTTATAGGCAGTGACTTATAGTAGTTTTTTTTTAATACTGGTATTACACTGGCAAACTTCAATGCCTCTGGAACTTTCCACATAGCAAAGAGGCACTTTCCACATAGCAAGTGCCTTACAGAAAAGAGAAGAATACAGCTTAACATTCACATTCTTTGCCTCTTTCACTGTCAATGGATAAAAGGCCTGCTGCTCTCTTTATTTAGTACATCTTCAACTTTTATGTCAATGTGTTGAAGAATGTTTTCTATTAGCAATGAAACTGGATTTGGAATACAAGCCCTGTCTTCAGTCATAAATAACAATTAAGATCTTTGCCAATAGCTTTATCATCTTAAACCGAGAGACTATTATTAAAAAAATATTGAGTCAGTGACCTGCTAATGACTCTCTTATTTCTAATTATAAAACTCCTTATGGTCACTATTATCATTTTTGGCAATATATGCATCATACTGACATTTACTTCGTTGTATAAGTAACTTATTTTTCCATTTTCTATTTTGTTATACTTGATAGCCATTTCTTGTATCAGTGAGATAGTGCCAGGAACAAAGGAGGAAAGGCCACATCCATTTACATCCAATCTCTAGCTGTTATGTGCAATGCACAACTCCCTATCCACAGCCAGGCCCTACAGACCTTTATTTGGTTTACCCCAGACGTTTCACATGCCCTGGTTCAGTTCAAAAACAGCAAGTTGTCCCAAGTATACCACATCATTCAGATTCATTTCACAATGCACACGCCTTTCACCCTCCTACATGTTCATGACCCAATCACTCATCATTTTTTTCACTCTATCCTTCCATCTCCAATTTGGTTTCCCCATTCTCCTCATTCCCTTCGCTTCTAATACAGATATCCTCCCTGTCAACCTTTCCTAACTCATTCACTCCATATGTCCAAACCATTTCAGTACATCTTCTTCTACTCTCTGAAACACATCTTTCTTTAAAACACATCTCTCTTACTTGTTCACTTCTTACTTGATCAAACTGCCTCACACCACGTCCTGTCCTCAAACATTTTATTTCCAACACATCTACCCTCCACTGCAGAGCCTTATGTATTGCCCATGCCTCTAATCCACATAATATTATTGGGACTACTGTTCCTTCAAGCATACCCATTTTTGCCCTCCCAGATTAAGTTCTCTCTTTCCACACATTCTTCAGCATTCCCAGAAACTTCGCCCCTTTCCCTACCATATGACTAATTCTTCCCTGCACTGCCATGTCTACTCACAAAGATCTAAAACACTTCACTTTCCTCCAATTTTCCTCTAATCAAAATCAAATCTCAGCTAACCTGTTCCTTAACCCTGCTAAAGACAATAACCTTGCTTTTATTCACATTCACTCACAACTTTCTCCTTTGATGCATTTTTCCAAGCTCAGTGACCAACTTCTGCAGTTTCTAACTCGTATCAGCCACTAGTGCTGTATCACTGGCTAACAAATGTTTCACTTCCTGCTCCTTTCATCCCCAAAAGACTGCCCTTCTGTCCAAAACTTTTGCATTTACCACCCTAACCACACTATCCATAAACAAATTAATCAACAATGGGTGACATCACACACCCCTGCCATAAACCGACCTTCACTGAGAACCAACCACTCTTCTCTCTTCCTACTTGTACACACGTCTTACAACCTGACAAATACTTCTCACTGCTTCTTCATCTTTATCAACATTCATATGCCTTCTTCAGATCCATAAATGACACAAATCCATCTAAGTGTTTCTCATGCACATTCTTCAAAGCAAACACCTGATCAACACATCCCCTACCATTCTGAAACCAAACTACTCCCCAAACTGGTGCTCTGTACATGCCTTCACCTTCTCAATCAATACCTATCCATGCATATTCCAGGTATACTCAACAAACTTATGTCTGTAATTTGAACACTCACCTCTATCCTCTCTGCCTTTATACAATGGCACTATACATGCATTCTGCCAATCCTCAGGTACTTCACCATGATCCATACATACACTAAATATCCTTACCAATCAATCAACAACACAGTCACCCCCTTTCTTGATAAATTCAACTGCAATATCATCCACTTCTGCTGCCTTGCCGGATTTCATCTTCCACAAGGCTTTCACCACCTCCTCGCTTCACCAAACCATTCTCCCTAACTTTCTCATTTCATATACCACCCCGGCCAAAACTCCCTACATCTGCCACTCTATCAACAAACACACTCAAGAATCCTTCAAAATACTCACTCCATCTCCTCCCCTTTCACCGATGTTCCAATCTGTTCTCTTGTCTTATGCACATTATTTACCTCCTTCCAAAACGTCTTTTTATTCTCCCTAAAGTTTAATGATACTCTCTTACCCCAACTCTCATTTGCCATCTTTTTCAATCCCTGCACTTTTCTCTTGACCACATATTAGTTTCTCTTATACATCTCCCAGTCATTTGTACCCCTTCCTTGTATGCACAGTCCAAATGCCTCTCTTTTCTCTTTCACTAACAACTTTACCTTTTCATCCCATCACTCACTACCCTTTCTAATCCGCCCAACTCCCGCCTTTCTCAATGTTACATGCATCTCTTGCACACACCATCAATGATTCCCTAAATATATCCCTTTCCTCATCCACTCCCCTTACTTCACTTGCTCTTACCTTTTGCCATTTTACACTCAATCTCTCCTGTTATGTCTTCAAACTCCTGCTTCAAGAGTAATGCTACTCCTTCCTTAGCTCTTGTCCTCTCACCAACCAGACTTTACTCCCAAGACATTTACAAACCATTTGTCAAACATACTACCTCTCTCTCTCCTTTTTCTCATCTTGATTACATCCACAAACATTCAGACACCCAAACCTGAGCCTTCAAGGAGGATGAGCACTCCCCACATGACTCCGTTTCCTCTTTTTGAAATTTAAATACAAGAAGGGGAGGGTGTCCAGCCAAATACTTCTGCCTCATTCCTACGACACATGGGGAATATGGATGTAGAATACTTTCCTCCCTACCTCATATGTATATTTCATATTGATGGGAGGAAAACTGGCCATGACAAGAAATATCATGAAACACACACCCTTTGGAAGCAACTGTACTAGTGTGTCAGATTTGATGGGTGACTTAAATGCAAGGGTAAGTAATGTGGCAGTTGAGGGTATAAATGGAGTGCATGGGTTGAATTATTCAGTGTTATTAATGGAAATGGTAAAAAGCTGTGGAGTTGGGATGTAAGTATGAATGGAGAAAAATTGGAAGCATTGAAGAGTTTTAGATATCTAGGTGGTAGCAAGTTAAACAGTGGATGAGGAGGTGAAGGTTCTGAGGGCACTGAAGAATGTGTGGAAAGGGAGATCACTAACTGGGAGGGCTAAAATGAGTATGTTTGTTGGTATAGTAATCCTAACATTATCATGTGGATGAGAGGAATGGGCTATAGATAAGACTGTGCATAAGAAGTGAGGTGTGTTAAAAAAAAATCTGAGGATAACATGTGGTTTGAGGTGGTCTGATCGATCAAGTAATGAAAGGGTAACAAAGAGGTGCGGTAATAAAAAAAAAAAAAAAAGTGTGGGTGACAGACCTGAAGATTGGGTGCAGAAATGGTTTGGACATACAGAGAAAAAGAATGAGAAGGGGTAATAAAGGAGTGTAGTCGATCTGCATCTCTGATGCCTGTTCCCTTCAGGAACTTCCTCAATGGGGTGGCCATGGAGTCACTATAACTAGTGAACTCCAGTGCCACTTCTTAGCCTTTAAAGCCTCACCCTTAAAAGGCCACTGGCAGAGAGCCAGTCTTATGCAGTGTTTGCAGAGGCTCCAACCTAATGTTCCTACTGACTGCTTACTTCTACCTAATGTTCCTGCCTACTATCGGTGGCTGAGGGAGATAGTTCTACCTACTACTTCTATCTACTCCTCACAACAGGAAAATCTGGAGTTGCAAAGAATGAACTGTGTGAGTTTAGTGTTGTCAAGTGTTGTGTGTAATGAGGAGAGTTATATTGTAAGTTTGAGAACTGAATGCCAACAGTCCACATTCAGGTGAGGCAGAATGGAAATACAGCTACATGGGTCAGAGGAGTGCAAGTACACAACCAATGAAGTGCTGGCTCACTATGCAGCTATCTCTAACCCTCCTGATACCAAAACAGGTAGTACTGATAACATACCTCCCTGGTCCTTGGCCGAGTGTGGCTGAGGGAGATAAATAATGTGCGCTAATATGGAATGGACATACAAAGAAAAAGAGTGAGGAAAGGTTGACAGAGGATACTGTGGTCAGAAGTGGAGGGAACAAGGAGAACAGGGAAACCAGACTGGAGATGGAAGGATAGAGTGGAAGATTTTGAGCTATTGGGGCATGAACATGCAGCAGGATGAAAGAACTGCATGGGATAAAGTGAACTAGAACAAGTGTTCAAGTGCTATCAATTGGCTGAACTGGGAAATTTGAAACAACTGGAGTAAGCCATGGAAAGGTCTGTGAGCCCTGGTTGCGGATAATGAGCTGTGGTTTTGGTGCATTACAAATGACAGCTAGAGAATGGATGTGAACATATGCAGCCTTTCTTTGTTCCTGGCACAGGCTCACTTATTCAGGAAATGACAATCAAGTGTGAAAAAAAATATATAAATCTGTGTACATAATCTATAAACCACTACCACCAACATGAACTCCACCTCCTCCTTCCTGCCTTATGTGTTTACCTTGAGTGAGTGATGCATGTGGCCCATCCATAAGAATACAGCTAATACTAAAGAATCAACTGCCCAATCAACTTCACTACTGGTAAAAATAACTACCCATGCAAAGAAAGACAGCACTGTGCTTTAATTAAGGACAAGGAGAAAGTGTTGGCAGTGTGGGAGGAAGAACCAAAACAGAGTAATGTTCCACTCATCCTACACCAGCATCATCTTCCTGAGTGCATGCATATTCATTTAATTTTGTTTATAAATCACCCCAAGACCCAATTCATGGAAAGATCCAGGAGTTCCCCCAGAACTCCTTTTTCATGAGCTCCTGGGAAATGATGCATTCCTCTGGATGGAGTGAGAAGGTCTTTGACAAGACAGTACTCCCTTTCATCAACAGACATTGATAAAGCCTCAGTGACGGCGACTTTTCACACC
Organism: Panulirus laevicauda; assembly: GCA_032273605.1. Classification (NCBI taxonomy): domain Eukaryota; kingdom Metazoa; phylum Arthropoda; class Malacostraca; order Decapoda; family Palinuridae; genus Panulirus; species Panulirus laevicauda. Next base: position 2,680 of record JAUTXX010514589.1, on the reverse strand, counting down.
TGGTGGAACCACAGGCATGTGGAATCCAACAGTTCTGGGTAATACTGGGGTTCTTTTTTGGAGAGGGGATCCTGGCTCAACTGTTGATAAATCAATTGCAAATGGTGGTTACTGAATTTAGGATAGCGTAGGAAAGAAGAAGGTTGATAACAAATGTGAATAAAAGAAAGGTATTAGGTTTAGAACTAAACAGCAACTGAATAACTGGAGTCTTGAGTTTGAATGAAGAGAATCCAGAGAAAGAAGGGTGTTTTAGACACCTGAGAGAAGCCATGGCAACAAAGGAAACTATGGAAGCTGAATTCTACCATATGGTGGAGAAAGGAGGATAAGGATTCATTATTACACTTGAGCTTACCTGTTACATTCATCTTGAACAGCTTTCATTTTAGCCTGTAACACTGAAGTAAATGAGTTTATCAATTGGCAGTAAAACTTCACGGGAGATAAAATCCATGTCACCTTCACATCAACAAGCATACCAAATGGAATTGCAAGTTTTCTTAAGCTAGCAGATTCACCATGAAACTGTGCATCATCTGATATTTTGCCTCCTAGTGAGTCACATTTCCAATTTGTTTTTTTACCTTGCTCAAATACATCTGAAATCTTAGCACTGTTAACTTCCTTCAAATCAATTTCTTTCTTCCATTCACTGGAGCTTTTCCTAACATTTATAGGTTTCTCAATAATTGGCATATATGACTGACTTTCAATGCTTTCATCTACTGTGTCAAGGATTGGAATGGATTTGCAACCTTCTTTTAGAGGAGTATTTGTCTTCAGAGAATGTCCAGTTTGTCTATCATGTGCCAATGAAAAGGCCCCTGATTCATATTTGCCAGATCTTTGAACATTTGAAGTTCTCTGATCAATGCTGTTCTCAGGGCCTAATCTATCTCTAAATTTGTTTTGTTCCCTCCAGTTCTTTACTTCATATTGTTTACTCAAACAATCAGTTGTAGGTTCTTGATTGTGAAATACATACTCTGATTCACGTTCCTTTCCACTTTCAGCTACATTTCTCCAATTATCATATTCAACTTGATTTTTCCTCCCATCTCTTTCATCAGTTTTTCTCCAGCTATCAAGTTTAGGTCCATAACTTTTCTGAAATCTAACAAACTCCTTTTTCTGTCTATTTTCATTCTGTTGCCACCTGTTACTTAAGCCACTTTGATTTTCCCTGCAATCATCATCTTGTTTACTACTGCTAAATCTTCTGCGTCCTTGATTCTGAAACTTGCCTTCAGATTCACATACACTTTGTTTTATCCAATCACTGACATCATCATTTTTGCTCCTGCTACTAGTTCTATATTCTAGCCTACCTTGAACTTCATTTCCAAAATCACTTTCCGAGTTTACATTTCTCCACTCTGGAAGACCACTTAGTGTTGACTCTTTCTTGACTGGGTCAGCATCATATGATTTCCTCGTTGACTCTTTACAGATTGGCTCTACGTCATATGATTTTTCTAACTGCTTGCATGGCTTTGACATTCTGTCAAAAAGAAAAAAAAGAAAAAGGTTAAATCTACTTAGAATTTCATTCACTACATATAATAATTACAGCAATGGCCAAAACAATAGTATTTTCCAAGAGCTCGGTCAACATCAGTACTCTCATACATCATTTGCATCTTACCCTAAATATTATCAAAAAATTAGTTTTTCATGTAACCAACTGATACATATTCTAATTATCATACATCAACAAACTAAATATAGGCAGTAGTCAGAAGGCAGCCAATGACCAGGGAGGTATATCACCAGTACTACCAGCCTGGGTATAGGGAGGGTTAGTGATCACTACACAGTGAGCCAGCATTTCAGTGGTTGTCAAGTTGCACTCCTCTGACCCAGGTAGCTGTCTTTTCTTTCTGCCTCACACATGCATGGACTACCGGCATTCAGTCCACAAACATACAATTTCTCCTTGTCACACATAACACTTGATAACACTTAACTCACACAGCTCAATCTTCGTAACTCTATCTTGCGGTTAGCACTAACTGCTAGTCCTGCCATTTGGCAAAATTATAGGAGAAATAGATAAAAGTAATTGGCAGGAACAAATATGCTGGAGCAATAGGTAGAAATAGTAGGTAGTAACAGTAGGTACGCATATTAGGAAGGCATACTAGGTAGAAGTAGAGAGTTGAAACATTAGGGTGTAGCCTCTACAAACACTGCACTAGAGTTACCTTCTGCCAGTGGCCTGTTATGGGTGAGGCACTATAAGGCTATGAAGTGGAACTGGAATTCACTAGATATGGAGAGACTGTTGCTATGGCCACTCCCTTCATGGAATTCTGGGAGGGAACAGGCACCCACTCAATTTCTTTTTTCTATCAGCCACTTCGCATTTCACTTACACATCTTACATTCTTCCTTCCTCCTTTACTGAAAGTCCACTGGTACATTCCTTTCGGGCAATCTACCACATGCCTTTTTCCTCTTTTCTACAGTATTTCCAATCTCATCTATTCACCAGCAGGAAATTTCACTGATATGTTTGCCAGAAAACATACAAAGAGAGGCCACATCCACTCATGTCCATTCTCTAGCTGTCATGTGCAATGCACCGAAACCACAGCTCACTAACCACATCCAGGCCCCACAGACCTTTCCATGATTTACCCCAGACATTTCTCATGCCCTGGTTCAGTCCATTTTT
>JAUTXX010514556.1:0-11752 GCA_032273605.1 Panulirus laevicauda | reverse complement strand
ATAGTGATAACATGTGCATGGTGATATAAAAAAGTGTACAGTATCCTGATAACACAGGCATGGTGGTGTTGGCAAATGTTCAGTATAATAACATAGGCAACGTGATGGAAGTAAGCGTACAGTATACTGATAAAATGGTCTTGGTGATGTAAGAACGAGTACAATATATTGATAAAATGGTCATGGTGATGTAAGCAAGTGTACAGTATATCGATAACATGGTCATAGTGATGTAAGCAAGTGTACCTTATACTAATAACAAGTCAAGGTAAAGCAAGCAAGTGTACAAAATATACTGATAATATTGTCATAATAATGTTAGCAAGTGTGCGGTATAGTGATAATGTCATGGCGATGTAAGCACGTGTGCAGTATACTAATAACATGTTCTTGGTCATGTAAACAAGTGTACAGTACAATGACATCATGGTCATGGTGATGTAAACAAGTGTACACTATACTCATAACATGGACTTGGTGATGTATGCAAGTGTTCATTATATTGATAACATGTGTATGGTGAAGTAGGCAAGTGTAGAATATACTGATAACATGTGCATAATGATGGAAGCAAATATGCAGTATACTGATAACATGTGCTTGATGATGTAAGCAAGTGGATAGTATTCTGATAACATAGGCATGGTGATGCTGGTAAATGCTCAGCATACTGATAACATAGGTATGGTGATGTAAGCAAATGTGCAGTATACTGATAACATGTGCATGGTGATGTAAGCAAGTGTACAGTGTACATGTGTACTGTTGAGTATACTGATATAATTGACATGATGATGTAAAAAGTGTACAGAATACTGATAACATGTGTATGGTAATGTATGCAAATGTACAGTATACTGATAACATATACATGGCGGTAGAAGCAAGGGTGTAGTATGTTGATAACATATTCTTCGTTATGTAAACAAGTGTAAGGTATTCTGAAAGACATATTCATGTTTGTGTTGGCAAATGTTTAGTATAATAAAAACATAGGCATAATGATGTAAGCATGCGTGCAGTATACTGAAAACATGTGCATGGCGATGTAAGCAACCGTGCAGTATAATGATATCATGGTCACGGTGATACAAGCAAGTGTACAGTATACTGATATCATGGTCATGTGTAAGCAAGTGTAGTACTGATAACATGTGCATGTTGATGTAAGCAAGTGTAGAGTATACTGACAACGTCATAGCGATATAAGCAAGTGTACAGTATACTGAAGATGATCATGTTAATGTTGTAAGTGTACAGTATGCTGATTACATTGTGATGGTAAAGCAAGCAAGTGTACAATATACTGATGACATGATCATGGTGTTGCAAACAAGTGTGTGGTATACTGATGACATGTTCATGGTGATGTAAACAAGTGTACAATATACTGACAACAGGGTCATGGGGATATAATCAAATATACAATATACTGATAACATGGATTTGGTGATGTATGCAAGTGTATCTTATAATGACAACTTGTGTATGGTGATGTAATCAAGAGCAGAATATATTGATAGCATGTCCATGGTGATATAAGCAAGTACACAGAATTCTGATGACACAGGCATGGTGGTGTTCGCAAATGTTCAGTATACTGGTAACATAGGCATCATGATGTAAGCAAGTCTGCAGTAGATTGATAAAATGTTCATGATGATGTTAGCATGTGTTCAGTATACTGACATCAATGACAGGGAGATGTAAGGAAGCGTACAGAATACTGACATTATGTTCATGCTGCTTAAGAAAGTGTCAGTACACTGATAATTTAGTCATGGTGATATAAGAACGTGTGCAGTATACTGATAAAATGGACATGGTGATGGAAATAAGTGTAGAGTATGCTGATAACAAGGCCTAGGTGATGTAAACAAGTGTACAGTATACTGATAGCATGTGCATGGTGATGTATACAAGTGTACAGTATAGTGATGACCTGTAAATGTGTTGTAAGCAAGTGTAGAGTATACTGATAACATGTGCCTGATGTTTTCAGCAAGTGTACAAAATTCTGATAGCATATGCATGGTGGTGTTGGCAAATGTTCAGTATACTGACAACATAGGCATGTTGATGTAAACAAGTGTACAGTATACTGATAACTTGGTCATGGTGATGTAAGCAGGTGTACAGTACATTAATAACATAGACATGATGATGTAACAAGTGTACAGCAAACTGATAGCCTGGGCATGGAGATGTCAGTAAGTGTACAGTATACTGATAGAATGTGCATGGTGATAAATACAAGCGTACATTATACTGGTAACATGTGTATGGTGTTGTAACCAAGTGTAGAGTGTACTGATAACGTGTGCATGGTGTTGTAAGCAAGTGGACAGTATTCTGATAACATATGTATGGTGGTGTTGGCAAATGTTCAGTACACTGATAACATAGACATGGTGATGTAAGCAAGTGTACAGTATACTAGTAACATGGTAATAGTGATGTAAGCAAGAGCATGGTATACTGACAAAATGGTCATGGTAGTGTAAGCAAGTGTACAGTATATTGATTACATGGTCATTGTAATCTGAGGAAGTGTACAGTATACTGATAACATGGTCATGGTATTGTAAGCAAGTGTGCAGTATACTAATGACATATTCATGGTGATGTAAACAAGTTTACATTATATTGACAACATAGTCATGATGATATAAACAAATGTACACTGATAACGTGGACTTAGTGACGTATACGAATGTAAATAACATGGTGATGTAAGCAAGTGTAGAAAATACTGATAACATGTGCATGGTGATGGACGCAGATATACTGTATACTGATAACATGTGCATGGTGATGTAAGCAAGTACACAGTATTCTGATTACATAGGCATGGTGGTGTTGACAAATGTTCTGTATACTGAAAACCTAGTCATGGTGATGTAAGGAAGTGTGCTGTATATTGATAACATATGTACACTATACAGATGATATGGTCATAGAGATGCAAGGAAGTGTACAGTATCCTGATTACATGGTCATGCTGTGTAAGAAAGTGTACAGTGTACTGATAAAGTGTGCATAGTAATGTAAGCAGGCGTACAGTATACAGGTAACATATGCATGATGTTATAAACAAGTGTACAGCATACTGATAAAACGTGTATAATGTTGTAAGCAAGTGTAGAGTATATTGACAATATGTGCATGTCGATGGAAGCAAATATGTGCATGGTGATGTAAGAATGTGTACAGTATTCTGATAACATTATCGTGGTGGTGCTGGCAAAATGTTCAGTATACTGATAACATAGGCCTGGCAATGTAAGCAAGCGCGGAGTATACTGATAATACAGCATGGTGATGTAAGCAAGTGTACAGTATAATGATGACATATGCGTGGTGATGTGAACAAGATTGCAATATACTGATTACATGGTCATGGTGATGTAAGCAAGTGCATAGTATACTGATAACATGGTCATGGTAATATAAGCAAGTGTACAGTTTATAAGAAGGTCATGGTAATGTAAGCAGGTGTACAGTATACTGATAACATGGTCATGGTGATGTAGGGAAGTGTGCAGTATACTGATAGCATGTTCATGGTGATGTAAACAAGTGTTCAATATGCTGACTATATGGTCACGGTAATATAAAGGGGCGTACACTATATTGATAACATGGAATTAGATGTATGTAAATGTACAATATACAGATAATGTGTATGGTGATGTAAGCAAGTGTAGAATATACTGATAACATGTGCTTGGTGATGGAAGCAAATATGAACTATACTGAAAATATGTCCATGGTGATGTAAGCAAGTCTTTTGATAACATAGGCATGGTGATAGATACAAGCGTACATTATACTAGTAACATGTGTATGGTGTTGTAACCAAGTGTAGAGTGTACTGATAACAAAATGCTTAGTATACTGATAACATAGTCATGGTGATGTAAGAAAGTGTGCAGCATACTGATAACAAGTGCATGGTGATGTAAGCAAGTGTACGATATACTGATATCATGGCCAGGGTGAGGCAAGGAAGTGTACAGTATTCTGATAACATGGTCATGCTGTGTAAGCAAGTGTACAATATAGTGATAACACTAGCATGATGATGTAAACATGTGTACAATATACAAATAACATATGCCTGGTGATATAAGTGAGTGTACAGTATGCTGATAATATACGCATGGTGTAATCAAGTGTAAAGTATACTGATAATATGTGCGTGATAATGTAAGCAATTATGCAGTATAGTGATGATATGTGCATGATGATATAAGAAAGTGTACAGTATCCTGATAACATAGGCATGTTGTGGACAAATGTTCAGTATACGGATAGCATAGACAAGGTGATGTAAGAAAGCGTACAGTATACTGATAACATGGTCATAGTCATGTAAAAAAGTGCACAGTATACTAATAACTTGGTCATGGTGATGTACGCAAGTGTACAGTATATTGAGAACATGGCCATGGTGATGTAAGCAATGCACCGTATACTCATAACATGGTCAAGATAATGCAAGCAAGTTTACACTATACTGATAACATGGTGATAGTAATGTAAGCAAGTGTATAGCATAGTGATAACATGGTCATGGTGATGTAAGCACGTGTGCAGTATACTGATAATGTGTTCTTGGTCATGTAAACAAGTGTACGGTATAATGACAACATGGTCATAGTGAAGTAAACAAGTGTACACTATACTCATAACATGGACTTGGCGATGTATGCAAGTTTTCATTATACTGATAGCTTGTGTATGGTGAAGTAAGCAAGTGTAAAATATACTGATAAAATGTGCATGACGATGGGGGCAAATATACAGTATATTAATATGTGCATGACGATGTAAGCAAGTGGACAATATTGTGATAACATAGGCATGATGGTGTTGGTAAATGTTCAGCATACTGATAACATAGTTATGGCGATGTAAGCAAGTGTATAGTATACTGATAACATGTGCATGGTGATGTAAGCAAGTGTAATGTGTAATGTTGAGTATACTGATATAATGGACATGGTGGTGTACGAAAGTGCACAGAATACTGGTAACATTTGTATGGTGATGTAAAAAAGTGCACAGAATACTGATAACATTTGTATAGTGATGTATACAGGTATAAAGTATACTAATAACATATGCATGGCGATTGAAGCAAGGGTGCATTATACTGATAACATAATCATGGTTATGTAAACAAGTGTATAGTAGCCTGATAACATATTCATGTTTGTGTTGGCAAATATTCAATATGCTAATAACATAGACATGGTGTTGTAAGCATGTGTTCAGTATGCTAAGAACATGTGCATGGTGATGTATGCAACCGTACAGTACAGTGACATCAAGATCACGGTGATACAAGCATGTTGATGTAAGGAAGTGTACAGTATACTGACACACAGTCATGGTGAAATAAACAAGTGTACAGTATAATGATAACATGTATATTGCGATGTAAGCAAGAGTACAGTATAATGATATGTGTATGGTGTTGTCAGCAAGTGTTGAGTATACTGATAACATGTGCATGGTATTTTACGTAAATTTACAGTATTCTGATAAGATATCCATGGTGGTATTGGCAAATGTTCAGTATACTGATAGCATAGGCATGGTGATGTTAGCAATTTTACAGTATACAATAATATGGTCATGGTGATGTAAACAAGTGAGCGGTATACTGATAATATGTGCATGATGATGCATGCAAGTGTAGAGTACACTGAAAACATGTGTATGGTGCTGTCAGCAAGTGTAGAATATACTGATGAAATGTGCATGGCATTGTAAGCAAATGTATAGTATTCTGATAACATATGCGTGGTGGTGTTGGTAAATGTTCAGTGTACTGATAACATAGGCATTGTGAAGTAAGGAAGTGTATAGTACACTGATAAGCATTGTGAAGTAAGGAAGTGTATAGTACACTGATAACAAGGTAATGGTGACGTAAGCAAGTGTACAGTATACTGATAAGATGGTCATAGTAATGTTGGAAAGTGTACATTATACAGATTACATGGTCATTGTAATGTATGCAAGTGTACAGTATAATGATGACATGGTCATGGTGTTGTAAGCAAGTGTGAGGTATACTGATGATATGCTTATGGTGAAAGAAACAAGTGTATAGCATACTGACAACATGGTCATGGGAATATAAACAAATTCACATTATACTGATAACATGGACTTGGTGATGTATGCGTGTGCATTATACTGATAACTTGTGTATGGTGATGTAAGCAAGTGTAGAATATGATAAAAACATGCGTATGGTGATGGAAGCATATATACAGTATACTGATAATATGGATATGGTGATGTCAGCAAGTGTACAGTAGACTGATAACATGGTCATGGTAATATAAACAAGTGTACAGTATACTGAAAGCATGTGCCTGGTGATGTATAAAAGTGTACATTGTACTTATAAGATGTGTATGGTGCTGTAACTAAGTGTAGAGTATACTGATAACATGTGCATGGTGTTGTAAGGAAGTGTACAGTGTTCTGTTAACATATGAATGGTGGTGTTGGCAAATTTCAGTATACTGATAACAAACACATGGGGATGTAAGCGAGTGTACAGTATACTGATAACATGGTCGCAGTGATGTAAGAAAGAGTACGGTATACTAATAAAATGGTCATGGTAATGTAAGCAAGTGTACAGTATACTGATTATATGGTCATGGTAATGTAAGCAAGTGTACAGTATACTACTAACATGGTCTTGGTGTTGTAAGCAAGTGTGCAGTATAGTAATGACATGTTCATGGTGATGTAAACAACTTTACATTATACAGACAACATGGTCATGGTGATATAAGCAAATGTACACTATACTGATAGTATGAACTTGGTTACGTATACAAGTGTAAATTATAATAACTTGTGTATGGTGCTGTAAGCAAATGTAGAAAATACTGATAACATGTGTATGGTGATGAAAGAAAATATATTGTATGCTAATAATATGTGTATGGCGATGTCAGCAAGTGCACAGTATTCTGATAACATAGGCATGGTGGTATTGGCAAATATTCGGTATACTGGTAACATAGGCATGGTGATGTAAGTGTGCAGTATACTGATAATATGTACATGATGATGTAAGTGTACAGTATACTGATACCATGATCAGGGAGATGCAAGAATTTGTACAGTATCCTGATAACATGGTCATGCTGTGTAAGAAATTGCCTAGTATACTGATAACATGTGAATAGTGATGTAAGCATGTGTAGAGTATACGGATAACATGTGCATGGTGATATAAGAATGTGTACAGCATACTGATAAAACGTGCATGGTGTTGTAAGCAAGTGTAGAATATACTGATTATATGTGCATGGTGATGGAAGCAAATATGCAGTACACTGATAACGTGTGCATGGTGATGTAAGAAAGTGTACAATATCTTGATAACATTGTCATGGTGGTCTTACCAAATGCTCAGTATACTGATAACATAGGCATGGTGATGCAAGCAAGCGTGGGGTATACTGATAATATGGCCATGGTGATGTAAGCAAGTATATAGTATACTGGTAACATGGTCATGTTAATATAAGCATGTGTACAGGATATTGATAACATGATCAGGGTGACCAGACAAGTGTGCAGTATACTGATAACATGCTCATGGTGATGTAAACAAGTGTACAGTATACTGACAAGACGGTCATGATAATATAATGAATTGTACCCGATACTGATAACATGTCATTGGTGATGAATGCAAATGTACATTATACTGATAATATGTGTATGGTGATGTAAGCAAGTGTAGAATATACTGATAATATGTGCATGGCGATGGGAGCAAATATGAACTATGTTGAAAACATGTTCATGGTGATGTAAACAAGTGAACAATATTTTGATAACATAGGCATGGAAGTGTTGGTAAATGTTTAGTATACTGATAACAAAGGCATGGTGATATAAGCAAATGTGTAATATACGGAACAATGTGCATGGTGATGTAAGCAAATGTACAATATACTGATATCATGGTCAGGGTGAGGCAAGGAAATGTACAGTATACTGATAACATGGTCATGCTGTGTAAGCAATTGTACAGTATACTGATAAAATGTGTATGGTAATGTAAGCATGTGTACAGTATACAAATAACATATGCCTGGTGATTTAAGCAAGTGTACAGTATACTGAAGATATGTCCATGGTGTAATCAAGTGTAGAGTATACTGATAATATGTGCATGGTGATGGAAACCAGACATGGTGATGCAAGAAAGTGTACAGTATGCTAACAACATGTGTATTGTAAAATATGCAAGTGTAGAGTATACTGATAACATATGCAGTATACTGATAACATATTCATGGTGATGTAAACAAGTGTACAGTAATCTGTTAACATATTTATGGTTGTGTTGGCAAATGCTCAGTATACTTATAACATAGGCATGGTGATGTAAGCAAGTGTGCAGTATAATGATAACAAGTGTATGGTGATGTAAACACTCGTACAGTATACTGATAGCATGGTCATGGTGATGCAAGGAAATGTATAGTATACTGATAACATGGTCATGCTGTGTAAGGAATGTACAGTGTGCTGATAACATATGCATGGTGATGTAAGCAAGTGTACAGTATACTGACATTTTCATGGTGGTGTAAACAGGTGTACAGTATACTGATAACAATTACATTGTGATATAAACAAGCTTACGGCATATTGACATCATGGTCATGTTAATGCAAGCAAGTGTACACTATACTGATAACATGATCATGCTGTGAAAGTAAATGTCCAGTATACTTAAAACATGGGCATTAGATATTAGCAAGTGCACAGTATACTGATAATATGTGTATGGTAATGTAACCATTTATATAGTATATTGATAACATGTGCATTGTGATGTAAGAAGGTGTACACCATACTGAAAATGTGAATGACGGTGTTGGAAACTGTACAGTATACTGATAACATGGTCATAATGATGTAAGCAAATATACAGTGTGCCGATAAAATGTGCATGGTGATATAAGCAAGCGTAGAGTGTGCTGGTAACATGGTTGTGGTGATATAAGCAGGTGCAAAGTATACTGATAACGCAGGCGTGGGGATGTAAATAAGTGTATAGTATACAGGTAACATAGACATGGTGATGTAAGCAAGTGTGCAGTATACTGATAAAATGGTCATGGTGATGTAAGGAAGCGTACCGTATACTGATAAAATGTGCATGGTAACGTAAAGAAATGTACCGTATATTAATAATATCGTCATGGTTATGTAAAAGTACAGTATACGGAAAATATGGACCTGGTGATGTAAACAAGTGTAAAATATAGTGATAACTTGGTCATGGTGATGTAAGCAAGTGTACAATATACTGATAACTTGGTCATGGTGATGTAAGCAAGTGTACAATATGCTGATAACATGGACATGGTGATGTAAGCAAGTGTACAGTATACTGATAACATGGTCATGGTGATATAAACAAGTGTACAGTATACTGATGACATGTGCATGGTGATGTAAAAAAGTGCAGAGTATACTGATAATATGCGCATGGTGTTGTAAGAAGGTGTAAAGTGTACTGATAACATGTACATTGTATTGCAAGCAAGTGTACAGTATTTAGATGACATAAGAATAGTGGTGTTAGCAAATGTTCAGTATACTGATAACATAGGCATGATGATGTAAGCAAGTGTGCAGTATACTGATAGCATGTGCATGATGATATAAGCAAGTGTAGAGTATACTGATTTCATGGTCAGGGATATGACAGGAAGCGTATAGTATACTGACATTATGATCATGCTGTTTAAGAAAGTGTCAGTATACTGATAACTTGGTCATGGTGATATAAGCAAGTGTACAGTATACTGATAACATGGACTTGGTGATGGAAGCAAGTGTAAAGTATACTGATAACATGGTCATGGTGATATAGACGGGTGTACAGTATACTGATAGCATGTGCATGGTGATGTATACAAGTGTACAGTATACTGATAACTTGTGTGTGGTGTTGCAAGCAAGTGTAGAATATACTGATAACATGTGCATAGTGTTGTAAGCAAGTGTACAATATTCTGATAACATATGCATGGTGGTGTTGGCAAAAGTTCAATATATTGATAACATAGGCATGTTGATGTAAACAAGTGTACAGCATACTGATAATTTGTTCATAGGGATGTAAGCAAGTGTACACTATATTGATAACATAGACATGGTGATGTGAGCAAGTGTACATCAAACTGATAACATAGTCATGGCAAGGTAAACAAGTATACTGATAGCATGTGCATGGTGATGGGTACAAGTGTACATCATACTGATAAAATGTGTATGATGTAACCAAGTGTAGAGTATACCGATAACATGTGCATGATGTTGTAAGCAAGTGTACAGTACCCTGATAACATATGCATGGTGATGTTGGCATATGTTTAGTATACTGATAACATAGACATGGTTATATAAGCAAGTGTAAACTATGCTAATAACATGGTCATGGTGATGTAAGCAAGATTACGGTATATTGATAAGATGCTCATGGTAATGTAAGCAAGTATGCAGTATACTGATTACATAGACATGGTATTATAAGGAAGTGTACAGGGTACTGATAACATGGTCATGGTGTTGTAAGCAAGTTTGGTTATGTAAACAAGTTTACAATATATTGACATGGTCATGGTGATATAAACAAATGTACACGCTACTCTAAAATGCGGTATACTGATAACACGTGCATGGTAATGTAGGAATATGTACAGTATTCTAACAACATTATCATTGTGGTGTTGGCAAATGTTCAGTATACTGATAACATAGGAATGGTAATCTAAGCAAGCGTGAAGTATGCTGATAATATGGCCATGGTGATGTAATGAATATACAGTATAATGATAACATAATCATGTTGATGTTAGCAACATTGCACTATACTGATTACATGGTCATGGTGCTGTAAGCATTGTACAGTATACTGATAACATGGTCATGGTAATGTAAGCAAGTGTAAGTAGACTGATAACATGATATTGGTAATGTAAATTTGCTGTAAAGTATACTGATAACATGGTCATGGTGAAGTATGCAAGTGTGCAGTATACTGATAACATGTTCATGGTGATGTAAACAAGTGTACAGTGTCCTAACAAGATGGTCATGGTAATATAAAGAAGTATACACTATACTGATAACACGGAAAAGGTGATCTATGCAAATGTACATTATACTGATGATATGTGTATGGTGAAGTAAGCAAGTGTAGAATATACTGAAAACATGTGCATGGTGATGGAAGAAAAAATGAGCTATACTGAAAAATATCCATGGTGATGTAAGCAAGTGCACAGTATTTTTATAACTTAGGCATGGTGGTGTTGGCAAATGCTCAGTATACTGATAACATAGTCATGGTGATGTAAGCAAGTGTACAATATACTGATATAATAGTCAGGATGAGGTAAGGAAGTGTACAGTATGCTGATAACATGGTCATACTGTGTAAGCAAGTGTACAATACACTGATACAATGTGCATGGTGATGTAAACATATGTATAGTATACAAATAACATATGCTTAGTGACATGAGCGAGTGTACATTATACTGATAATATGTGCATGGCGTAATCAAGTGTAGAGTATACTGATAATATGTGAATGGTGATGGAAGCAAGTATGCAGTATAGTGATAACATGTGCATGGTGATATAAAAAAGTGTACAGTATCCTGATACCACAGGCATGGTG
>JAUTXX010514545.1:0-11752 GCA_032273605.1 Panulirus laevicauda | reverse complement strand
CTGAACCTAATAACCTTGCTCTTACTCACATTTACTCTCAGCTTTCTTCTTTCACACACTTTACCAAACTCAGTCACATGTACATATACATATTCATACTTGCTTGCCTTCATCCATTCCTGGCGCCACCCTGCCCCACAGGAAACAGCATTGCAACCCCCTGCGTCAGTGAGGTAGCGCCAGGAAAACAGACACAAAAAAGACCACATTCGTATACACTTAGTCTCTAGCTCTCATGTGTAATGCACCAAAACCACAGTTCCCATCCACATCCAGGACCCATAGACCTTTCCATGGTATACCCCAGATGTTTCACATGACCTAGTATGTATATATGTATTTCTACCTTATGCTTTAGTAATATTTCTATTGTTTTGTGTTTCAGTTGAAAATGAAAGCCATTGCGACTTTACCAAGCTCAGAGAGATGTTAATTCGCACCAATATGGAGGATATGCGAGAAGTGACTCATCAGCGTCATTATGAACTCTACCGAAAGAAGGTCCTTGAAACGGTATGATATTTTAAGTTATTTTTGCTTGTGGATGAATGTTAAGATTGCACTATATAGGTAAAAGATCACTTTGCTATAGTTGCTCATGAAAACATTATTGTAGAAGTAGGACTTTGTCCTTTTTTCCATCGATGATTCTGTTTAGCACTTGATAGCTTGAAGGATCAAGACTTGGGGGTCCTATCAAATTAAAGCAGCAGGAAAATGATGCAGATTTTCAACAGCTCTCTCAGAAAAAGAAATCTTTCATGCCCTAGCCAGTTGTAGCTTTAAAAAATAGAGTAAAGTAATGATGAAGTCATTTTACCCCACCCCATTTGTCCAAGCTATTGCTCAAAGTTCAGCTTTCCATTATTATACCTATCTAAGAGTGATCCCCCTTGAAATCATAAAATCCTTCTATCCTTGAAATCCTTCTCTCTCACTACCAGGTGCATAAACACTTAAGTCACCTGCCTTTCAGAGTCTGCTTTCATTCTCACCTGCATCATTCTTGAACTCACTTCTGTACACTTTAATACAGTCCCATAGAGCTCCACTGTCATTAGAAATGCCAACTTCCCCTTCCCACTTGCCTTTTTACTAACCCCAGATTGAAGCCCCTAAACATTCTGGAATCATTCAGCTTGCTTCCCCTATAACTTAGTTTGAAAGCCAAAATATTCAGATTTTCTTCTCAGGCATAACAACTGGCTTTCCCTTCTCGAGTTTATCCTCTTACATTCAGTCACACCAACACGATCCTTCGAAGACATCATCTTGCTTGGTTCTTTCTTATGTTGCAGTGTTTGGAGTGATAATGCAGGATGATGTGATTTCAGCCCCCTGCTTCCATTCCTATGAGGTGTCTCTAACAATACACAAAAGATGCTTTGGTAGAATTCTTACCCCTTTATCTCTTTCTGCATTCCCAGTAACTATGCTGCAGTGCAGAGAGCACAAATATTCAATGAAACACTCGTAAAGTGTTTAGTTTACAGTGCCTAACAAGTTTGAGAAAATTTTTTATCATAGTAGATGATGGTAAAATATTATTTGATTCATCTGGTTACTTATCTCTGTATCTCTCATTGTCTAGACCATTCTGAAGTAGGTAATTTATTGTTTCGTAAGATTTTATAACTTATATATAGTATGATTTGATATTTTGATAGTGTGGCTTCATTAATTTTCACAGATGGGCTTCACTGATGTGGGTCAAGATAACCAGCCTGTGAGCTTCCAGCAAACGTTTGAGCAAAAGCGTGTAGAGCATCGTGAGGAACTACAGCGCAAGGAGGATGAGATGAGGCAGACATTTGTGTTAAGAGTTAAGGAGAAGGAGACAGAACTCAAGGAAGTTGAGAAGGAAGTAAGTTTTATTTTTAGATTATTATGTTAGCTTTAGTTGCTTTAGATGTATTTACTGTACCCAGTAATTGATAGGAACCCTAGGTAGGAGCCTCTGAAAGCTACACTAGAGTTGTCCTCTGCTTGTGGCCTTTTAAGGGCGAGGCACTCAAGTTCCCCAGTTATGGAGAGACTCTTTTGCTGTGGCTACCCCTTTCAGGGACTTCCCAAGGGGAATGAGCATCTGAGAGATAGATAGATGTATTTATTTGTATGTCTCTTTGATGCCTGTTTCCAACTGGAACTCCTTCAAGGGGGTGGCCATGGCAATAGAGTCTCCATAACTAATGAACTCCAATGCCACTTGTTAGCCTTAAGTGCCTCACCCATTGTAGGTCACTGGCAGAGGACAATCCTGGTGCAGTGTTTGCAGAGGCTCACACCCAGTTTTCCTACTCCTTACTTCTACCCACTATTTCTGCCTAATGTTTTACCTAATGCTCCTACCCAAATGTTCCTACCAACTCCTTCTGTCTACTGCCCCTACCATTTTGCCAAAAGGTAGGGCCAGCGCATGTTGCTTACCACAGGAAAATCTAGAGGTACGAAGAATGAGTTGTGTGAGTTAAGATTTCTCAAATGTTATGTGTGACAAGGAGAGATTGTGTTTTTGTAGATAGAATGTCATTACTACATGTTTAAATGAGGCGGAAAGAAAAGACAGCTATCTGGGTCATTGGAGTGCAGCTTGACAACTACTAAAGTGCTGGTTCACTATGCAGCTGTCACTAACCCTCCTGATACCCAGACGGGTAGTATTGGTAATATACCTTCTTAGTCATTGGCTACCTACCAAATACTACCCACCTAAATATGGAAAGTATTTAGGCCATGGCATTTGTAAATGTGTAAGATGGCTTTACTAGCACTATTAGCATTTTTCACCTCGAGATGGAGACGTGTGATTAAAGAATTTTTTTTTCTACAGTATGTACTGCAGCTACTGTGAGCAGAAAATAAAATACTCTGATATCTATATAATGGCAGCTTTGACTTGGTTTCGGGAATGCATAGACTAAAGTCAGAATTTTTTTATGTTGGAGGCTTTCGTCACGGCCAAAAAGTTCTCATCAAGGCTGGACCTTAATTGAAATATAGAGAGGATTATTATTGTTAGTGTTCTTTAAACTTCTGTGAACTTAATATAGTTTTTCCCACTTGAGAATATAATTGAATATGTAAAAAATATATTAAGGTTCACAGAAGTTGACACTGGACAACAAGAAGTCCAGTCTCCCAAACGTACTTAATCCAACTTTTCAGTTCGATATTCATTGTGCCATATTAATTCGGGTGACAGGGCACTTGTGACAGGCTGGAAGGATAACTTTAATGATTCTGTTTTTGAAGGCCATGAGTTGTTTGCTTCCCTAATATAGTTTCTTGGAATGCTTGATAATTTATTCAGTAATTTGGTTATCTGTATGAGGATAAAACTATTTGATTGGTCAAGGCCATTTTGCATGTATATTTCAAGTTTGGTGAATATAAAAAATAGTAATATTGAGATGAAGATTTGTTATCACCATTTTTTTTTTGTGCTTTTACAGCTTTATACGAAATATGATACCCTGAAACGAGAACATGCAGAGGAGAAAAAACGGTATGAGGAACTCAAGAAACGGATGGATGAAGAAAAGGCAGAGTTTCAGAAGCGTAAACATCAAGTAGCCACCCAGCAGCTTAGTAGTCACACTCTCACACTAGGCAAAAGCAAGAAAAAGTAAAACTTTTGAGAGAAATATTCATATAAAACATGAAGACAATAGTTGCTTTAAAAAATCAACAAAGGGATGAATGATAGTTGTATGATGTATCATCGTGATGAAGGAATGATGATAGTTTGAAGGGTTTTATACCATAACCATATACATGTTACATTTGATGTAGGAAAGGGCATCACTCATGGAGAAACTTGCAATTGATATAGCTTGGATTAAGTTGATGATAGCCTTAAAGTTCAAAAGGATACTTGAGATTTTTAGTTGACTTGGTTGGGTGGTCTTATTTTTTCATATTTCTAAACAGAATGACAAGTGGACTTAATCATTTATCTTGTTTTTTGTCTCCACTTATAAAAGATACATATGTTTCTTGTGTTCAATTCTATGTTTGTTAAGTGTTGTGTTATACTTTGACACCCCAATAGAAAATGACTTTCTGCATACTGTTTTCAGTCATATAGTGTGGAGCATTTTCCATTAGAAAGTTCATGTAAATGAATGGCCTGAATGTATGAATAAGTCTAAATAAGTCTAAGATCAAGATTTAATGGAAAATTAGTTGAATTATGACAGTGCAAGTATTTATTTTTGCATGTAACATTTTTATATGTGATTATTAATAGTGTCTGTGATCAAGCCTTATGGATATCCTTCCCATCTGCCAGGATAAATATTATAGACAGCACATATTGCTGTATGAATAATAGCTAATTTTTTATATTTATGAGTAATTGTTACAATTTTAGAAATGATACAATCATATGTGAACTTGTTTGCCTCAAGTGTTATTGATATTACTTTGATCTGATTAATCAAATATGTACTCATCATCACAGTTTTCATTTTAAGACAGTGAATGCTTTTATTAGTTTTTTTGATGTTTATATTTTAGACTTTTGCTTCTGTTATTGTTCAAACTGCCAGACATACCTTGTAACAATCTCCATCTTTTTTTTCTTTTTTTTGTAAGAGGAAACCATGTCTACAAAGATTCTGCTGCAGGTTTAGCATTCCTTTGTCACCTTTCAGTGTTTTTTTATAATGCTTCCAAAAGTTAAAGAGAGCTGAATGTTACCAGTTACTTTAATATTACCTGCATCACAAATATTGAGTGTACCACAGGGGAAAGTGTATTTTGGCAGGGAATGATGTACAGTTCATACTTTCACATAACAGTTATTGTGTCTATTGTAAAAGCTGCAGTTAACAATCTTAAGTGTATGTGAAACCTCTTTTGTGTATTCAGTGCAGTGGGCATTCAGATTTAATTTGTTCTGTGAGACAGTATTTAGAGTTAGGTAAGTTTGACAATATTCTGCATTGCCAGCATGTATGAGCACAATATTTGTACATTCTATGCTTTGAAATAAGGAAACCTTATAAATAATAAATCATACTCTGGAATTGTATTAATGGTTTAATAAGGTCTGAATAAAAGTATAATGTCATTTGAGAGACTAGAGTTTGGAGATGGGAATAATTTACCAAGTTGCTAGCCATACCAAGGCTCATTTTCAAGTTCTTAAGTATTTTCTTGATTATGTACTCACACACTTTCCTGGTCATTGTTATCCTTACATTTTTGGACTCCTTTGAAAGTTAGCTTTAGTAGGCTCCACCAGAAGTTCCGATTTAAAGTTTTTACAGTGCAGCATGAATGAAATGTATGGATAGATCTGAGATGGATATTAATGCAGTTTTATAAGAATTAGAAGCTGGTGATGCTCATGCCACATTTACATTTTTTAACTGTTTTAGAGTAAAAACAGGTTATAACTTCAGACTTTGTTGTAAATTCCAGACAGTTTTTGTGGACATTTATGCAACATTGATTCAGTCTTTTGTCATTTGTAAGTCATGTTCAACACAACCATAGCTCCAGGCACTGTGTGTAATGAAGATTGTCATTCATTTTCTACATTACTAGTTCCAGTTCTAGTCTTAGACTAACCAAATTTATGTTTTAGGAATATAATACTTTTGATAAAACTTTGTTAGATGCTTCCTTTCATTCCAATCATTGATAAATTTTTCCAACTTCCACTGTATTTTTAGTATAGGTTTTGTTGTTCCTGATGCTACCTTCCTATGGTGGGAGAAGCAGTTGTGTATAAAAATGATAAGTCAAATGTGGTTTAATCTTTCATCCTATGTAAGCCCAAATTTTTATTATGTGGTGGTTTGATCGGGTAAGTAATAATAGGGTAAGAGAGATGTGTGGTAATAAAAAGAGTGTGGTTGAGAGAGCAGAAGAGGGTGTTTTGAAATGGTTTGGTCACATGGAGAGAATGAGTGAGGAAAGATTGACAAAGAGGATATATGTGTCGGAGGTGGAGGGAACAAGGAGAAATGGGAGACCAAATTGGAGACGGAAGGATGGAATGAAAAAGATTTTGAGCGACTGGGATGTGAACATACAGGAAGGTGACAGTGAATTGGAACAATGTGGTGTACCGGGGTCAACTTCTGTCAATGGACTGAACCAGGGCATGTGAAATGTCTTGGGCAAACCATGGAAAGGTCTGTGGGGCCTGGATGTGGTGTAACAGACTCTGCCTGCTTCAGGTTACAGTGAAGGTGAAAAGTTACCTTTGGCAAAGCTGTATCTTCATTAGCTGCTGAAACAGATTACAGTCGTCAAAGACCTTCTCACTTCAAAAGAGTCTACCCTGTCTCTACTACTGAGTGTAGTAAAACCCTGAAGCTGCAGGAGCCCCTGGATCACCAAAAAGGGGATCCTGGGATTATAATGAACGATAATGATATATATATAAATTTCATAGTCACTCCCATTAAATGTGGCACAGCAACTGTATGCTTGCAATTCTTGAGGAAATTACCCTCTCAGCTCTCAAGAAGTATGCCTGTAAGTAAGAGACAGGGCTAGGATGCTAAATAATAAAAAAAAAATAATTTGGTTTCAGAAACTAAGCTGATGCTAATGAGGTAATAATATATTGGCTGTAGAAGAAATCTTGATCATGAATACATGAGTTGAGTACTCCTCATGAATAACTAATCCCTGCTTAGTTGGCACATAGCTGGTGGAGGGGAAGATGATCCATCTCCTTCTTCCTTTCCACATGACTTTTCATTAAACCAATTTCTTACTGATAATCCTTGAAGTTCATTACCTTTTTCGATGTCTTTATCAATATCTGAAATATTATCATTAGTACACTCATCCACATTCATGGCACTATTCAACTTATCATAATCATAAACTGCCAATTTTGTATCATTTACATTACCTTTAGGTCTAAGACAAACATTCTCCTGAGATCCACACACTCCTTCCTTCTTCTCTAATAAACTATTGACAACAAAATCATTACTCTTTAATGAGGATATTTCTGTTCTGACTTCTTCATGGAAATTACTTGCTTTATCATCAAATGTGTGTAAATCATCAACAACCTCAAATGCATGACCACCAACTGGAGTTCTTCGGGATAAAGGATATTCCTCTTTCACATTATCCCAATCTGGCATTATTTCAATTTGGTTAACACTTACTTGCCGAAACAGTGTGTGCTCTGTTAAGGCATCTTCACTTTTCTCTGCAATTTTAGAACCAGTATCAACTGATCCATTGGTTAACACCTCATTTAAAGGCAAATCCTTTCTTTCAATGGAATTATGTGTGTCATCACTCTCTGACCCATGACTACTTTCCCCACTCACAACTCTTTCTGTTCCAACTACATTTTCAGGTTCATTACTAGATGTAAAACTACTACCAGTTACAGTTCGCTCTCGACCTTCAGTAGATTCAGTACCTGATGGAGCTTCATCACTTGCTGACACTGTTCCCTGGGGACTATCAACATGCAGTTTCTCTAATTTCTCCCGTAGGGATTCCCAGTACTGAAAAAAAAAAGAAAATGATGGAAGAATCAATGAAATGTGTTAAGATTTTTTCAGAGCCTAAAGAGGAAGAGTAGTGAAAATGAGTTTAAACTTGTTTTAGTTAACATATTTCATGGAAAAGTCCACTAAATCACAATATAAATGATTTAGTATCCGTAATTAATAACTAAAAGACAAATAAAAATTCTGTAACTTAGAAACTCTTGCTACTAGATGAGAGCAAGCCACTATAGCCACTCTCTCATGCCCTATCTAGGTAACATTGCCATTTAATCTTTTGAAAAACAAATATGATTGGGGTACTTTGATGATGCTATTGAAAGGCTTAACATAATTTTTCAAAAAGCAAACCTCCTGTTAAGGCACAAAGAACAATTTATGATTAAAAAAATACCCTTATGCACTGGAAAAGAAAAGGTAACTGGGTCCCAACATCTTCAGGTGCATCACAATGCTCTGAAGAATTTGCAAATAATACAGAATCACTGGTTACAATCTGGAACTACTGTCAATCTAAAAATACTGTAAATGTCCCTCAAATTAATAGAAAAAAAAAAAAGCAAATTCTGAAATTTTTGTTTTTCTTAAGAGTGACTGGTATGACATTGGCAAAAGATGCCCCAATCAGGACCATCTCGAGTGAAAAGAAAAAAGTAAGAGAAAAAAATTGAGGAAATTAATTTCGACTCTTTGGGTGTTTGTAGACTGACCTCTCAATGGTAAAAAGAAAAAGGCCATGGAATTGAGAGATGAAAGAAGAGACTTCGAAAGCTATGCTCTTTGAAGAAAGGAGGCATCAAAATTAATCCTCCTGTAGCCAGTCTCCAGAGGAAACTAAGGGAAGCACCAGCCAATTATAGAGTAATGCTTATACTTCATACTACGTTTCTCTTTGTTCTCCAGTGCTTCTACAATAAGAAAGCTATTAAGCAAGGCATTACCTTCCAGCCTTAAAACAATATTACCTGCATGGGTAATGCAGACTTCTTAATTCCATTAAGTCAGTCACTCTACACATTGTGGCTCAAAATTTTAATAGTGTGTGATGTCAGTTCTGCACCAGTATTTGAGATCATGCCAATGTCTAGATTCTTCCTCTAAAGGACATCTAGTTCCTGTGCTCATTATATTTTCTGCTCCTTCAAAAAGACAGAAGTCCAAGATTATGGTCCTGGAGCGCAATGCATATGCAGCTGTCATGATCCCCTCAAAGGCCCTTGGCTTTGTAATGAAAACAGTATGGTGTAATACTGGGGGATTGCTAATTGGGAAGGTTATTAAACCTTTCACTGTAACAATAAAAAAGCTACATCTACAATTTGCTATATCAGCTATTATTTCGGATTTTGAAAAAATGTACATCGTGAATATAAGTGCACTGAGCAAGGCAAACAATGCAAAATGTAAGTGTATTAAATGACAGTAAAACAGAGATAGTTATGTGTCACGTATGGTTAAAATTATATTTCATGTATGAGCCACATAATGGCAATGTAATGCATCATACATCAGCATCTTTCAAACACTCACACCTATGCTACTGGGTAAATATTTATGATAATAAACTTGCAATGCTGTTTTTGATGTTATACTTTTCTTACATGCTTTTATTCATATATCATTTCTCCATATATACTAGTTATGTACACTATCATGACACCATCATCATTACAAGTAATTTTGTTGATGTGCATGCTACCAATAGTGCATAAATGCTCCATTTTCTGCTAACACTGAGCATGAACATGATCGTAAATTGTGAATTGGGCTCTGGTTTCAGTGCATTAAATATGACAGCTAGAGACTGGATGTGAAAAAAGGGGGCCATTTCTTAGTATGTTCCTGGTATGACCTTATAAATGTGGAAAATATTGAGCTGGTATGAAAAGAAAAATTACCTTCTCCTCCTGAGCAGTCATTTCTTCCAATGGAGTAAAAGGTCTGGCACTGTGGTCATATGAAAGATCATCTGCAACCTCTGGTGGAGTCAACTCTGCTCCCACACCAGGCTCTCTTGGTAATCGGCACCTACGCTGTTCATGAATCTGTTCCGAGATCTGTTGGTGTAATGATTAAGAGTGAATGAGTTGGGAGTATTCTCTATAAACATTTCCATAGACTAAATACTTGTTTCACTCTGATAAGATGATATTAGTGTTCTCTCTGTCAACACTTTATTTTTTTCTTTATGTTAGCTGATTAAGAAGGAATAATATCGAAAGGTAAAATGGGATGGCAAATTCCTTAACATTCAAAATGGTACTTAACACCCCCTGATAACATTGTATATCAGTGCTGATGAATAGGTCAAATATGAAATATTTTATTAAATGTCAAACCTGCTCCAAACTACGCAGAGACTGAGCATATGATGATTTTGAAGCAGCTATCGCCTGTTGGAGCTGTTGAACCCTTTCCTTTTGACTTTCCAACTGAGCTTGAACTCTTGCTTTCTCTTCAAAGTAAACCAATGACTTGTTGATAGAAGACCTGAGGCCTCGCTGCAACTGCTGAACACGTTGTTCAGTTTGCTGGTAGACAGAGGCTCGCCGCATGTGTTCTCTTTCGCTTGCAGCTTTCTGAGCTTCTGCTTCCATCACCTATAAATATTTAAAACTGTATTCAACCCTCTTGAACTCTGACTGAGAGGAAATGACCACCAAAATTATAACGGGAAAATTTTAGAGACAAATCATACTTGATTGCCATTTCCCGCGTCAGCAAGGTAGTGCCTGGAAACAGATGAAGAAAGACCCATCCACTCATATACACACATACATGTACATATACATATCAACATATATACATAAACATACATACAAATACATATACATATATAAACATGTACATATTCATGCCTTCATCCATTCCAAGCGCCACCCTGCCCCACAGGAAACAGCAACACCACCCCATGGGTCAGCAAGGAAGTCCCAAGAAAACAGACAAAAAAGGCCACATATGTTCACACTCAGTCTCTAGCTTTCATGTGTAATGAATTGAAACCATAGCTCCCTTTCCACATCCAGGCCCTACAGACCTTTCCATGGTTTATCCCAAATGTTTCACATGCTCTAGTTCAGTCCACTGACAAAATGTCGACCACACATTCTTCCAGATTACTCAAAATCTTTCTAACTCCATCCTTCCACTTCCAATTTGGTCTCCCACTTCTCCTAGTTCCCTCCACCTCTGACATGTATATCCTTATCATATATCCTTATCGTATATCCTTATCATAACCTTCTCCAAATCCATAAATACTGCAAACAAACCCATCTGTTTTTCTAAGTATTTCTCACACATTCTTCAAACATCTAATCCACACATCCTCTACCTCTTCTGAAACCATACTGCTCCTCCCCAATCTGATGCTTTGTACATGCCCTCTCAATCAATACCCTCCCATTCCATTTTCCAGGAATACTCAACAAACTTATGCCTCTGTAGTTTGAACACTCACCTTTATCCCCTTTACCTTTGTACAATGGCACTATACATGCATTCCACCAATCCTTAGGCACTTCACCATAATCCGAACATAAAATCAACAACACAGTCACCTCCTTTTTTGATAAAATCAACTGCAATACCAACCACTCCCGCTGCCTTGTCGGATTTCATCTTCTGCAAGGCTTTTGCCACCTCTTCTCTCACCAAACCACTCTCCCTGACTCTCTTACTTCACACACCACCCAGACCAAAACACCATACAAATGCCACTCTATCATCAAACACATTCAACAAACCTTCAACATACTCACAGATAAAGAATGGCCCATTCACTCATATACACACACACATATATGTATATACATAAATGCCCATACACGCACAAATACATACATATACTACCTGTTATCACTTGCCCCCTTCACCAATGTTCCCATTTGTTCTCTTGTCTTATGCACATTATTTCCCTCCTTCCAAAACATTTTTTTATTCTCCCTAAAAGCTTAATATTTGCTCACCCTCTTTTGCAATCCTTATACCTTCCTCTTGACCTTCTGCTGCTTTCTCTTATGCATCTCCCAGTCATTTGCAATCCTTCCTTGCAAGTATCGTCTGAACATATTTCTTCTCTTTCACTAACAAATTTACTTCTTCATCCCATCACTCACTACCCTTTCTAATCTGCCCACCTCCCACCTTTCTCATGCCATCACTGCTTCCCTTAATACATCCCATTCCACTCCCTTAACATCCTTTGTTCTAACCTTTTGTCATTCTACACTCAATCTATCCTGGTACTTCCTCAC
>JAUTXX010514535.1:0-11753 GCA_032273605.1 Panulirus laevicauda | reverse complement strand
GGGGTACTAAGGAGGGCCCACATAATCATCAGGCACTATGGAGGGCCAGACACCATTTCCGGGCACTAGGGAGGGCCAGACACCATCTTTGGGCACTAGGAAGGGCCAGACACCAAAGCAGGGCTCTACGGAGGGCCAGACACTATCATCAAGGCACGAGGGAGAGCCACACATATCACACAGCACCTATGGAGGGCCAAACACCATCTTCGGGCACCAAGGAAGGCCAGACACCATTGACAGGGCACTAGGAAGGGCCGAAAACCATCATCAGGGCACTAGGGAGGGCCAGAAACCATACTCGGGCCGCTAGAGATGGACATACACTATCTCAGGGCACTAGGAAGGGCTAGAAACCACTATAAGGGCAATAAGGAGGGCCACACACTATCGCAGGGCACTAGGGAGGGCCAGAAACCATCATACGGACACTAGGTAGGGCCAGAAACCATCATAAGGGCACTAGGGAGGGCGACACACTATCGCAGGGTACTAGGAAGGGCCAGATAATACCACCAGGGCACTGGGGAGGAACATACACTATCGCAAGGCACCAGGGAGGGCCAGACACAATCATCAAGGTACTAGGGAGGGGCACACGCCATCTCATGGCACTAGGGAGGGCCAGACACCATCATCGGGGAGTTAGGGAAGGCCAGACACCACCTCATGGCACTAGGGAGGGTCACGTACCATCGCTGGGCACTAGGAAGAACCAGACACCATAGACGGGGAACTAGGGATGGTCTCACACCATCGTCGTGGCACTTGGGAGGGACACACCCCATCGGATGGCACTAGGTTTGGCTAGACACCATCGTCAGGGCACTAGGGAGGGCTACACATTATCGCAGGGCACTAGGGAGGGCCACACATCATCGCAGGGCACTAATGAGGGCCAGACACTACCATCAGGGCACTATGTAGGGCAAGACACCATCATCAGGGCACTAGGGAGGAACAAACTCCACCGCAGGGCACTAGGGAGGGCCAGACACCATCGATGGGCACTAGGGAGGGCCAGACACCATCGACGGGGAACTAAGGAGGTGCAGATATCGTCGATGGGGAGCTAGGGAGGGCCAGACACCATCAATGATCACTAGGGAGAGCCTGACACCATCGACAGAGCAATAGGGAGGGTTAGACACTATCACTGGGCACTGGTGAGGGCTAGACACCATCGCTGGGCACTAGGGAGAGCTAGACACCATCGACGGGCACTAAGGAGATCCACTGGGCACTAAGGAGGGCCAGAAACTATCGACGGGGCACTGAGGAGGGCCAGACACCATGGACGGGACACTATAGAGGATCAGAAACCGTCGCCAGGCACTAGGGAGGGCCAGACCATATCAACGGGCACTAGAGAGAGCCAGACACCATCAACGGGGAACTAGGGAGGGCCAAATACCATCGACGGGGCACTGGGAAGGGCCAAACACCATTTCCGGGCACAATGGAGGGCCAGACACCATCGAAGGACACTAGAAAGGGACAGACACCATCGATGGGCACAATGGAGGGCCAGACATCATCGAAGGGCACTAGAAAGGGACAGACACCATTGATGGGCACTATGGAGGGTCAGACACCATCAACGGGGAACTAAGGAGAGCCACACACCATCATCAGGGAACTAAGGAGGGCCTAACACCATCGACGGGGCACTAGGTAGGACCAGACACCATCAACAGGCACTATGGAGGGTTAGACAACATCCCCAGGCACTAAAGAGGGTGAGACACCATCGCTGGGCACTAGGGAGGGCCAGAGAACATCGCCAGTACACAAGGGAGGGCCAGATATCATCGACGGGGAGCAAGGGAGGGCCAAACATCATCACTGGGCACTAGAAAAGGCCAGACATTATCAATTGGGCACTAGGAAGGGCCACACACCCTCGCCTGGCACCAGAGAGGGTTATAAACAATTACCGGGCAATAGGAATGGCCATAAACCATCGACGGCCCGCTAGAAAGGGTGACGCGCCATTGTCGGGCACTAAGGAGGGCCAGATACCATCGGGGAG
This sequence comes from Panulirus laevicauda, assembly GCA_032273605.1. Classification (NCBI taxonomy): domain Eukaryota; kingdom Metazoa; phylum Arthropoda; class Malacostraca; order Decapoda; family Palinuridae; genus Panulirus; species Panulirus laevicauda. The sequence goes on along the minus strand of JAUTXX010514535.1, from coordinate 9,721 downwards.
CACAAGGGAGGTCCACACACCATGGAGAGGGCACTAAGGAGGGTCATACACCATCGCAGAGCACTAGGGAAGGTCAGACACTATCATCAGGGCATTAGGGAGAGCCACAAACTATCGCAAGGCACTATGGATGGCCAGATACCATCATCAGGGCACTAAGGAGGATCACACACCATTGCAGGGCACTATGGAGGGCCAGACATTATCAACAGGGCACTATGGAGGACCACACACCATTGCAGGGCACTAGGGAAGGCCAGATACCATCATCAGGGCACAAGGAAGGGACATAAACCATCGCAAGGCACTAGGAAGCGCTAGACACCATCATTAGGCCACTAGGAAGGTACATACACCATCGCAAGACACTAGGAAGGGTTAGACACCGTCATTAGGGCACTAGGAAGGGCTACACACAATCACAGAGCACTTGGGAGGGCCAGACACCCTCCTCAGGGCACTAAAGAGGGACACACACCATTGCAGGGCACTAGGGAGGGCCAGACACCGTCACTAAGGCACTAGGGAGGGACATACACCATTAGAAGGCACTAGGAAGGTGAACACACCATTTTCAGGGTAATCGAGAGAGCCATACACCATCACAGGGCACTAAGGAGGGCCAGACCCCATCAACAGTGCACTAGGGAGAGCCATATACTAACGCAAGGCACTAGGGAGGGCCAGATACAATCATCAGGGCACTAAGGAGGGACATACACCATCGGAGGGCACTAGGGAGGGCCAGACAGTAACACCAGGGCAATAGGGAGGGCCTGCACCATTGTAGGGCACTAGGGAAGGCTAAACACCATCACGGCACTAGGGAGGGCCACATATTATCGCAAGGCGCTAGGGAGAGACAGATACCATCATCAGGGCACTAGGGAGAGCCATACACCATCGCAGGGCAGTAGAGAGGGACACACCATCGCAAGGAACGAGGGAGGGTAAGACACCGTTATCAAGGAAGTATGGAGGGAGATACACCATCGCAGGGCACTAGGGAAGGCTAGACACTATCATCAAGGCACTAGGTAGAGCCACAAACTATCGCAGGGCATTAGGGGAGGCCAGATACCATCATTAGGGCACTAGGGAGGGCTACACCATTGCAGGGCACTATGGAGGGTCAGACACTATCCTCAGGGCAATATGGAGGGCCGAACACCATTGCAGAGCAGTAGGGAGGGCCAAACACCATTTCCGGGCACTAGGAGGGATATACACCATCACACGGCACTAGGAAGGGCTAGACACCATCACTGAGGCACTAGGAAGGGCCGGACACCATCACAGGGCACTTGGGAGGGCCAGACAGCATCCTCAGGGTACTAGAGAGGGACATACCATCGCAAGACACTAGGGAGGGCTAGACACTGTCACCAAGGCACGAGGGTGGGACATACACAATCGGAAGTCACTAAGTAGGGCAACACGCCATCATCAGGGCACTAGAGAGGGGTATACACTATCGCAAGGCACAAGGGAGGGCTAGATACTATCATCGGGGCACTTGGGAGCACCAATCACTATTGCAAGGCACAAGGGAGGGCCAGACACTATCATCAAGGCACTAGGGAGGGACACACACCATCGCAGGGCACTAGAGAGGATCAAACACCTTAGACGGGGACCTAGGGAGCACCAAACACCTTCGAAAGGGCACTAAGGAGGGCCAGAAAAAATCGCCGGGTACTATGGAGGGCCAGACACTATCGATAGGGAACTGGGGAGGGCCAGACAACATCGCTAGGCACAAGGGAGGGCCAGAAACCAGTGATGGGCACTAGGGAGGGGCCAGACACCATCGACGGGCACTAAGGAGGGCCAGACACAATCACCAGTCACTAGGGAGGGCCAAACACCATCGATGGGGCACTAAGGAGGGCCAGACACCATCGAAGGGGCACTAAGAAAGGACAGAAAAAATCGCTGGGCACTAGGGAGGGCCAGACAACATCGCCGGGCACGAGGGAGGGCCAGACATCAGTGATGCCATACACCATCGTCGGGCACTAAAGATGGCCAGACACTATCTACTGGGCACTAAGGAGGGCCAAATACCATCGCTGGGCACTAGGGAGGGACAGAAACCATCGACGGGGCACTAGGGAAGGCCAGCCACCATCGCCATTCACTTGGCACTAAGGCTAGACACTATCTCTGGGCACTAAAGAGGGCCAGACACCATCGACGGGGAACTAGGGAGGTCTGTCAGACACCATCATCGTGGGACTAGGGAGAAACACACACCATCGCAGGGTACTAGGTAGTACCAGACTTCATCATCAGGGCACTAGGGAGGGACACACACCATCGCAGGGCTCTAGGGAGGGCCAGAAACCATCGTTTGAGAACTAGGGAGGGTCAGAGAAAATCCCTGGGCACTACAGACATGGAATTAGGGAGGGCCAGACAACATCGGCGGAGAACTAGGAAGGCCAAGACACCACATACAGGGAACTAGGAAGGGCCAAACACCATCAAAGGGGGCACTAAGGAGGGTCAGACAATCACAATCTGGCTAGGGAGGGCCAGACACCATCGATGGGAAATTAGGGAGGGTCAGACACCACAGACGGGGAACTAGGGAGGGCTAGACTCTATCGACAGGGAACCAGGGAGGGGCCAGATCCACACCACGGGGCACGAGGGAGGGCCAGATACCATTGATAGGCATTAGGGAGAGCCATACACCATCGTCGGGCACTAAAGAGGGCGAGACACCATCTATGGGGCACTAAGGAGGGCCAGACACCATCAACGGGGCACTAAGGAGTGCCAGGCACTATCTACTGTGCACTAAAAAGGGCGAAACACCATGGCCGGGCACTAAGGAGGGCCAGACTACATCGCTGGGCACTAGGAAGGGGCAGACACCATCGAGGGGAAACAAGGGTGGGCCAAACACCATCATCGGTGAACTAGGGAGAGCCACACACCATGGACGGGACACTAGGGAGGGCCAAGCACCATCGTCGTGGCACAAGGGAGGTCCAGACTCAATTGCTAGGCACTATGGAGGGCCAGACACCTTCTACTGGGAACTAGGGATGATCAGACACAATCGTCGTGGCACTAGGGAGGAACACACACCATCGCAAGGCACAAGGGAGGGCGAGACGCCATCATCAGGGCACTAGGGACACACACCATCGCAGGGCACAAGAGAGGGCCAGACACTATCTTCGGGCACTACAGAGGGCCAGATACCATCGACGGGGAGCCAGGGAGGGTCAGGCATCATCGTCGTGGGACTAGGGTGGAACACACACCATCGCATGGCACTAGGGAGGGCTAGACACCATCATCAGGGCACTAAGGAGGGACACACATCATCGCAGGGCACTAGGGAGGTCCACACACCATCGTCGGTGAATTTGGGAGGACCAGACAAAACCGCCGGACACTATGGAGAGCCAGACACAATCGACAGGGCACTGGAGAGGGCCAGTCACCATTGACTGGACACTTAGGAGGGCCAAGCACCAGCGACGGAGCTCTAGGGAGGGCCAGACACCATCGACGGTGCACTAGAGAGGACCAGACACCAAGGCTGGGCGCTAGGGAGGGAAAGACCCCATTAACGGGCAACAAGGAGGGCCAGACACCTTCTCCGGGTACTAGGGAGGGCCAAACATCAACGACGGGGAACTAGGGAGGGCCAGACCATCTCCGGGCACAAGAGAGGGCCAGATACCATCGCCAAGCACTAAGGAGGGTCAGACACTATATATGGGCACAAGGAAGGGCCAGGCATCATCAACGGGGAAACAGGGAGGGGTAGACGCCTTCGTCGGAGCACAAGGAAGGGCCATCCACCATCACTGGTGAACTAAGGAAGGCCGCACACCATTGACGGGACACTAGGGAGGGCCAGACACCATCACAGGCACTACGGAGGATCAGACGCCATTGATAGGGAAGTAAAGCCTGCCAAAGACCATCGTCGGGCAGTAGGAACAGCTAGGCAACATCGCTGGGGCACAAGGGAGTGCCAGACACCATTGAACTAGGGAAGGCCCGACACCATTGTCGGAGAACTAGGGAGGGCCAAACACCATCGACGGGGCACTAGAGAAGGAGAGACACCGTCACTATCGACGGGGTACTAGGGTGGGCCAGACACCATCGCTGGGATACCAGCCAGAGTCAGACACCATCGTCGGGGTACCAGCCAGGGCCAGACACCGTGGTCGGAGCATCATCACCGGTGACAACAACAAAAAGTTTTCAATCGTCTCCTGATTACATTACAACACACGTCTCCATGACTGTGTGTACGTATCTGTCCCCGGCAGCACGTACACACACTGTCGTACCCTAACCCTTAGGGCGACCTAGCCACCACCAGGGGATATATATATATGTGTCCAATATTAAAACATTATGGCAGTATCTAGCCTTATCGTGGGGAGATAATTACCGGAAACATATATTGTGTCTGGGTGCCACGGTCCGACTTACTGAACCAACTGGACCACTGGATCAGAGCCTGGTCCAGCTGTTCTGTGGGACGTCAGATGTTGTACATAGGACAAGTTTCATTGTAAGAAAACTATTGTTTTTTTCTGTTTAATAGAAAACTGATGTTAGTGAAGGCAGCTAGTGCTGGCCGGCCGGGGGGACACGTTGACATCGAGGGCGGAGGGAACGATCTCAACAAGTCATTAGCCTACTTGATATTTAGAAGCCAAATTAAACTCATTATCAAGTCTATTTATGTAACTTCCACCCTGAACGATGCCAGATCACTTCCCTCCTCACTACCAGCAGCTACACAGCCAGTACACTACACCCACACACACACACACACACACTGGCTATGGACCGTGAGCTGTGAAAGAGTTTCTTGCATCAAGAGAGAATCTCTTAGGGAAAACTTGAGGTTTTTGGGAAGGAATTTTCCTGCTGTTGTGAACCATGATGTCTGAAGATTCCTTTCTGAAGTGTACAGCGAGAGGTGACATTATTCCACACACTACACTTTCTTACTACGAGGATAAGCTATATGTAAATATTCTGAAATATATTTCGCTTCATATCATTTTACAAGAGAACGCGTCTTGCTGGCCCGGCATGATAGCACTAGTCTCGTCTTACTAACTCAACAAATACAGTAAGTGTGATGTTATGTACACGTAATATTACGAAGAATTTATACTGTAACATTCATCAACCGAACATTATATTTCCACGAGATATCCACCTTGTATATTGTCACTGGCAGCATAGTGCTCTCCAGATGGGAGTCAGGTCAGGGAACTGAGGTGAGTGGACGGCACACCCGGACTGCTGGTGACCAGAGAGCACAGAGCTGAGGGCGGCAACACTGTGCTTCAGTGCTATAGACGAAGGGCTGGGCGAACACCTGGTGTTGTGGTCCAGTAATACTACACTAACCCCCGCCCCTCTCCTCACCTACCTGACTGAGGCATTAACACACCCACCTGACTGAGGCATTAACACACCCACCTGACTGAGGCATTAACGCACCCACCAAAATTCCAGATCAATTATCTGTAAGCTGTGCATGTTTGATGGCGTCCCGTCACGGTGCACAGAATTCATGAAAGATAGAGACGTTTTATAAAGGTCGAAGGAGAGAAAACGTAACATAGTGTTATGATGGTCCTGTGAGACATGTCTTACCTCTACATAACTCAGACACATATATCACCCACTAACAGCTTAGTGGCACATGTGTCACCTGGTAACAGTCCAGTGACATGTATCGCCTATAAACACCTCACACTAATGACACGTCTGTCTCCTATGACAATCTAAGGGAGACATGACAATGTGACATCTTAAGTTACACATCTGTCACCTGTGAAATGTTGTGGCACATCTTGAACACCTCAGTGACAAATTCATCTCTTATAAACATTTCAGTGACACGTGCGTTACCCATATACAGGTCGGCTCACACAAGACAATGAAGATAACAAGAAAAAAAAAAATACAGTTAAGATACTGGCCAACCCAGCCCTTGCTGCTGGACAGTGTGGTGGGCGGCGCTGCTCATAATGAATCACGCCCTCCCCTATTCGAGACCTGGCCCCGACGTACGGCTGATAGCCACCCTGGCTGCTGTGTAGAGAGAGGCTTAGAGCACTCACAGCTGTGGCTGGCCCTGACCCACAGTATAGGGCAAATATCAATATAGTCAAGGTGATGCAGATTGCCTACGTACATTCGTCCCACGACTGATGATGCCGCTGCGACTCATCTGCCTCCAGCGCCTGAGAGAAGGCCTGGAAGGCTTGGGATAATGCAAAATAAATGAGAATTATTCTAGGCTGCCCTAAAACGCGGGGGAAAGATCCTGGCCTGCCTAGTATCTGGGACAATATAAGTAAAACCAATCTTCTTACTGGTTCCCGGATGTTCAGCCAATCACAATCCAGTCCATGTACCGAAGCCTTCCAGAGCTGACTCTCAGGTGGGAGACATCCATCCGTGAATTCACGAACTCGCACGATCCTGCTCCACAGGAGAATAACCTCTGTGATATCACTGTTCCCACCTTTCCCAAGACCCCCTCTGCTCAGGTTACGACCTGAGCTGACCTCAAGGGTCAGTGATGACGGACGTTCTCACAGCGACACCATCACCGATGGACATACTCCGTGATGGACTGGGTCCCTAACACAAGCCACAGGTGAGGCTGGTCGTGCCGTTCTACCAACACGTACTGACGCCTTTTGCCATGACCTGGGACTCTGGGTCAGACACTAACGCTCCAGGCTGAACTATTTGCTATCCTTATAGCCCTTAGGATCGTGTATCATTCAAGGATAGATGATCTGGTGGCATGCGATTCTCTTTTCTCGCCACCTGCATTAAACTCCCTTTAGGACGATTGGGATATGCTTGTGTCTGAAGCCTGACGTATGTATAACCAAATTATCCATGATGGCTTCAGGGTCCAGGTATGATGAATGGATTGCTTCACCTACTTGGCTCAGAATGCATGATGGAGCTGACGAACTGACTGAAACTTCTGCCTTGAAGGATGAAATTGCTAATCATCCTATGGGTCTACCCAGAAGCAGCCTCTGTACAATCATTTACAAAGAACACGAACAAATCTCTCAGACTTAAGGCGAAGTGAAATCAACACAGCAGATCCATCTACCACCACAATTGCATGTGTCACACAAGTGAGGTTAGACCATCGGTTTTACAAGGGTAAGTTAAACAACTGGTCACTTGTGAGTAACTGGAAGACAATAGATATTGTGACCTTGTCTGATCATTGTCACTGACTGTTAACTGACAATCACTATTCTTCCTTTAGCCAGGTCGATCCTGAGATAAGAATGATAACGTAACTAACTTATACCAGCTTATCCGGACTTTACGCTTACTTATCTACCCATCTTTGAGAAACCTGAACAACTTCTCCCATACACTATTGGCTCCGGGTCACAGCTTGTAAGGGAAGTAATTTCGCACGTAAGAAAGTATGCAAGATCCAGAACACCATTTTCTCACACCTGCGAGAAAGAATCACCAGTCAGAACTTTCGACTGGGAGTTAGGAGCCACCGTCAATAGCCGAGACCCACCGTCGGCAGCTGGGTGTCACCGTCAGTAGCTGGGAGCCACTGTCAATAGATAGAAGCAATCGTCAATTGGTGAGAGACACCGTCAAGAGCTAGGAACTACCGACGATAGCTGGGAGCCACCGTCAACAGCTAAGACCCACCGTCAATAGCTAGGGGTCACCGTCAATAGCTGGGAGCCACCGTCAATAGCTAGGAGCCAGCGTCAATGGCTAAGAGTCACCGTCAATAGCTGGGAGCCAGCGTCAATAGCTGGGAGCCACCGTCAATAGCTAGGAGCCACCGTCAATGGCTAAGAGTCACCGTCAATAGCTGGGAGCCAGGGTCAATAGCTGGGAGCCACCGTCAATAGCTGAGAGCCACCGTTAATAGCTAAGACTCACCGTCAATAGCTAGGAGCCACCGTCAATGGCTAGGGGTCACCGTCAATAGCTGGGAACCACCGTTAATAGCTGGGAGCCACCGTCAATAGCTAGAAGCTACCGTCAACAGCTAAGAGCCACTGTCAATAGCTGAGAGCCACCGTTAATAGCTGAGAGCCAGCGTCAATAGCTGGGAGCGACAGTCAATACCTAGAAGCTACAATCAACAGGAGCAGTCAACAGTCAGGTGGCGTCCTGCCTGCCCGGGGAAACGTGTATATAATCATCATGACAAAGACGACCCATCACTCTGATTCATCAGCTGATAACCAGATCGTCTGATTTCCTCACCTAGAGCACGGGAGGACGACCCTGGAGCACGACGGTACGACCCTTGGGTACGATGACACTACCCTTGAACACGACGGTACGACCCTTGGGTACGATGGCACTACCCTTGAACACGACGGTACGACCCTTGGGTACGATGGCACTACCTTTGAACACGACGGTACGACCCGCGAACACTATGTCACGACCCTTTGGATGTGGTGACCTTGGAGTACAACCCGTTCACATCATGTTCAGGAAATAACTTTCAGAAGATGAACAGCCGTGTCCCCTGTCCGCCGCCTCCCTGGGAAGGGCCCGACGCCCACCCCAGACACGGGCTAATCATGTGTACAGGAAGGACGGGTGGCGTGGAACATCGTATTCTGATTCTTCAAATGGCTACAGAAGCGTCTAACTTCCCTCCTCCCCCGTGCGGATGTCTGTGCGAACTTGGAACTTTCATTTCCGGGTGGGAGCGAGTGTGCTAATGGTGTTCTGAAGGTAAAGCCAGAATCAATGCTCCCATGACGTGTCCCAGACGACAGTGGCCGAGTGTAAAGCAGAGCTGATATCCAACAGCGGGTTCCCCTCCCACCCCGTGCTCTCCATGGGTTCCCAAGTCATATTTCTGTGACCCGGGGGTCATAAGACGGTACCCTAGCAAGACCGGGACCCTGTGTAATGAGGGATTTACACCGTCCTTCCAGGTCAACCCCTAGCTTCACGTGGCAGAGAAAAAGGATTCTTTACTTTTCTGTTGCTCACGAACGGTTCCCCGTTGCTCCTCGATTTTCATCAGTCCCGTTGTGGCCCTAACCAAGCCAACGCTGTGTTGTTCAGTCAACGGCAGGCTGTGGCCAGTGACGGGCAGGCTGCGGCCAGTGACGGGCAGGACGTGGTTAGTGAAGGGCAGGCTGTGGCCATCTGAGGGCAGGCTGTGGCCACTGAACGGCAAGTTGTGTCCTTTGGAAGGCAGGCTGTGGCCAGCCGACGGCAGGTTGTGGCTAGTGGGGGAAGGATATGGTCGGTAGAGGGCAGGTTGTGGCCAGTGGACGGCAGACTGTGGCCAGTGGACGAGAGGCTCTGGTCTACCAAGCCCTTCAGGCAAGCAGTAGGGGCTATAGCGTCATATAACCATCTGTCACCCAAGGAATGGCAGACCGTAACCCAGGCAACCCCGTGTCACCCAAGGCACCTCAGGCCGTAACCCAGGCAACCCTCGGTGCTATCTAGGACACCTGAGGCCGTAAACCAAGCAACCTTGTGTTATCCAGGACACCTAAGGCCATAACCCAGGCAGCTCTGTGTTATCCAGGACACCTAAGGCCATAACCAAGGCAGCTCTGTGTTACCCAGGACACCTAAGGCCATAACCGAGGCAGCTCTGTGTTACCCAGGACACCTAAGGCCATAACCAAGGCAGCTCTGTGTTACCCAGGACACCTAAGGCCAT
>JAUTXX010514524.1:0-11753 GCA_032273605.1 Panulirus laevicauda | reverse complement strand
GTGTGTGTGTGTGTGTACGTAGAGTGAATGTGGAAAAATAAGTGTTTAATCTTTGCTAGACACTATGTTAGTTACTCAGGCAATATGACGAACAGGAATTACCTTTTAGTTTAGAAAAAGTTTATATATATATATATGTGTGTGTGTGTGTGTGTGTGCTTTTTTGTGAGAGTACCGATTCGACAGTGAAATACTTAGTGTACAGTGAGAGTGTCTAGTCTACAGTGAAGATACATAGTCTACAGTTTTAGTTGTATACAAAAATATCCTTAATTCATTTCGCTTCGCATTGTCCCATAATATAATGAATGTCATACACTGTGAATAACGCTGGAATTAAACAAAGATTAATCTTTTGTTTCAGTAGGATACTATTCCTCACGCTCCATTATGAAATGAAATGAATATTTAAATGAAACTGCGAATTTGGGTTGAGTGTTGATGAGCACTGTTGCTGCTGCTGCTGCTGCTGCTGCTCTTGATGATGATGTTGATGATGATGTTGATGATGTTGATGATGATGATGATGGTGATGATGATGTTAGGGCTGTATGACTATTAGCTGGTGCCTCTTCCTTCCTCCTGAAGTGTACCTTCGGGAGGTAAACTAGCAGGCTCACCTTACCGTACCTTACTATGTATAGTAAGAATGTAAACTATGCTAATGACATGGTTGGGGTATCACTAGGTATTGACTGTCTGCAAATGTTTACCATCTGTGATACACGTAGTTAACATACTCGGTATAGTAATTCTTCCTAAGATTTTTAAAGTTCGATACACATAATGTGCTAATCCAAACGGTCGTCTGTTATGTAGGGGAAAGTTTTAATTATCAGGGTCACGTAATTACTGTGGAGATGATTATAACGTAATCAAGTGGTTATGAAAGCTTATTGCCAAAGTTTGTGTGAATTTCTGATAAGTTTTTTGTGTAACTGTTGTGTGTACATAGATGATATTACCTTTAACCAGATGTACTACTGTGCCGTAATGACTGTTTCACTATACGTACACCAACTTTCCAGACGTGTATTATGTAATTTCTTTATGTTTACAGATTTAACGATAAGGATTTTCCAGATTTTTAACAGGTAACAGGACATAGTTTTACCATTCATTCTTCTTCTTTCAACAGGTATGTGTATAGTCATATGTGCAGCTTGTGGAGGCAAGCTTGTGAGAGGTTCCTGTCCTCTACTACCTGCTGTGTGGCCAACGAGACGAGGAACTCACTCATCTCACAGGCAGGTATGGCTTGCCTTCATGACTCGGTAATGTGTTAACATGAAACATTCATCACCGTTTGATTGGTTCCTTGTGTGTTGATAAGACTAGGCGAGATGTATCTCAACGTCCTCGTTTACCTTCGTTTTATAATTTCATGTGGCGTATAGCTCAACGAACTATGTACATTAGAGATCAAACAGCTAATTACTATCATTAACATCACGTTGCCGGCCTAATAGGTCAATATCCTCTGGGTTTACGGCTGGGAGGTTGTGAAGTATCGGTGTGTTAGTGGTGTATGATTAGCTACACATGTGGCCAAGTGTAGAACGCCGAGGGACCTGCCATGGGGAGCAGACTATCGTCAAGACCCGGCCCTCTGGCGCCCTTGCTTGTTGGTGGTGTCTCCCGTCTGTCGCGCGTCTCTGGGGTGTAGAGGGGGTTGGAGTGGAGGCTTGGGGGTGGGGGGGATGGATGCTGGAGGTCCTGATAGAAGGGGAAGTTGATGGCTAGTGGTGCGGGTGGCCATGGGGTAGCAGGGGTGTAGAGACAAGGGGGAGGACGGGGCTGTTTAGGTAGGAGTGATTGGGTTAACTCAGGGCAGGGGTGACGAAGACCTTGAGGGAGACGTTAGAGTCAGTTGTACGACGGAGAAGAAATAGAAGCCAGGGAGGTAAACAGGTGGTAGGGAGGGTTGAGGGAAGGGACAGAAGATGTGGGAGAATGACGAAGCGAGAGAATGTTTGTCAGCAAGCAAGGGAGAGAAGACCTGACACAGAAAGACTGGAGGAGAGGAAAGACAAAATGTGGGTGAGACTGAAAGGTATTAGTATATGAGAGAGGAGATAAGGACGAGAGAGAGAGAGAGAGAGAGAGAGAGAGAGAGAGAGAGAGAGAGAGAGAGAGAGAGAGAGAGAGCAGACAGTAAAGGAGGAATATTAGGATACATTGTCGTAATTAACACAGTAGGGTGATATAAGGCGTAAGTCACATGTGGTATCAGGAGTTGGGAGGCAGGGATGGATGTTATTAGGAATTCAAGTGTCGGGAATTATGGAGTAGAAGGAAGGGGCGGGGGAGGTAGGTGAGTAGGTGGCTTTACCGGATGGGGCTGTATGGCAGTGGATAGATAGGTGAATAAAGGTGGGATAGGGGGTTTAAAGCCGATAAGTGTGGAAGTGAAAGAGTGGATAGATAGATTAAGTGGATAAGAGACATTGGGATGGATGTGGAGGTAGATAGCTCAAGTAGATACTTATAATTGTGAATGATTTGCTTTTGGTTACCAAGACTGACGAGTAAAGAGTTCGATAAATGTAGTGATAGACATCATCCGCATGTGGATAGTTGTAACTCAAAAAATGAAGAGATGCGATGGAGCAAAGCAAGAGGTGGATGAACAGACGAGTTAGTGGAGAGTTGATAAAATCTAGGTGAGAGCGAGATGGGGTTGGGAAAAGGAGAAACAAAATGATACAGGTGAAGAGGTGATAAAGTCAGAGATAGGTAACTCAAACAAGGAGAAGAAGGCGTGTGTAATGAGAAAGTAATAAGGTAATTACGAAAGATGGGGAGGAGGTGTCGCGAAAGGTAATGCGAAATAAAGGAGCAACGGAAGGAGTATGTGATGAGAAAGTAATAATAGAATTACGAAAGTGGGGGAAGAGAAGTTGAGATAATTAGAGATAAAGAAGGAAAAACGTCTATTTAATGCACCATTAGATACTGATTATCCCATCTATTGATGCAGGGATCTGCAGCGTATTGGATCGGCCACGTTCACTTGACTATCTAAGATGCCAAGTACAACTTGTTGTCGTCCTCAAGATGACAGGCTATCGTTCTTAAGGCGACGCATTATTGAACTGAAGGTGAATCGCACTTCAACTAACAAGCTATCGAACTCAAGGCCTGACCTTTGACATCCCCCTTATGTGTTTGGTCAAAGGCCAAGCCATCATGTCAAGGGACTTACCGCCCTGTTAGAGGGTCGTACCGCCGTGCTCAAGGGTCGTATCATCGTGCTCAAGGGTCGTATCATCGTGCTCAAGGGTCGTATCGTCGTGGTTGGGAAGATGCTTACACACTTTTTATTTGAGAAGAATCAATCCCGTATAAGTCTTCAACAGTATCATTTATCATGAATTCATCAGAGCGTGAAGGTTATCATTCTGTACTTTTAGATATTTCAGTGTTACAGAATAGCTAAGGTTCCTTGAGGCTTCTCAAGGTATTTGGCTAATTATGTGATAATTGGAGCAGCGGAGGATCTGGTGGACGGAGGAGAGCCGTTCTCCTGAAGCAGTAAGCCTCTTATAGCCGGATACTAATCCGGATGTAACAGCGGTGCCTCCGTTTTTGAAGCTGAAATCCGGATTCTTACGGTTATTGTAATGCAACTCGGTTTTTGAGGATTGGGCGATTGTGGGGATTTCCGAGGAGCGATAGCTGTTTGTAAGATTCCTAAGGTGTTGTTAGATGCTTGTCAAGAGGTAAGGGTGTTGGATTGTTAGGTGTTTGCTGGGGATGTTGCAAGTCTTTAGGTTTGATACATGTTTATCGAGTTGTTGTTGGTTGTTTGTGGAGTTTCGGAGTGGTTTTGAAGAGGTTGTTTGTGTGGCTGTAATGCGAATGTGAAATTGTTAGATAGCTTACGGTTTTAAGATCTTGATGAAGTTGTTTGTTGGTTATAAAACTTTTGTTCCATTCTTGATGACTCCTTCATCCTGTGCGTCGTCTTGCCCATCATATTCACCTTTGCCTTACCTTCCTCCTCCCAACCCCACAACTCGTCACTCTTCTAATCTCACAGTGAACCTCTCACCAACTAACCCCACTCTGCTCCCTGTGCGTTGGCGTGTTGGACGCCAGATTATGTGCCGACCCTATCTTGCAGCTTTAGGCTTTAATACCAGATAAGCTGTCTGCCCGTGCAGGCAATATTATTCCCTGGCAGATACAACCACCAGCTTGAGGTTCAAGCAGCCATTTCATTACTGCAAGCATGGGACGGGTCCTCATAACCCTTGGAGTTCCCACATGCAACTCTAGCTCCTTGAACACGACGATACGACCCTTGAACACGACGGTACGACCCTTGAACACGACAATACGACCCTTGAGCACGTTGGTACAACCCTTGAGCAGGACGGTACGACCTTTAGATATAATGGCATGCCCTTCCACTTGACCCTTAAGGGTCAGATGAAAGGCCAGGCCACCCTACCAAGTGGTCGTACCGTCGTACTCAAGGATGGTAACGACACGCTCAAGGTTCGCACTGTCATACTCGAGGGGTTAAGAGAGGCTGTGGCTAGCGGATCAAATCTTAGTCACGTAAAAGGATTATAAAAAGATAATACTACGTGTTTGCCGCTCCTCCCGGAAACCAGAATTGTCCGGTTGCTTGTCTCGCCTTGATGATGTTATTCTTGTAGGATAAATGGCCAATTAGTGGTTTTTCCCGTCTCCTTAACTTTACCGGACTAAACATTATCTTCATGAGATGTATCCGTGCCCACGGTTCAGGCCTCGGTAAAATAGAGATTGATGAGCTGCAAGTTTAGTTGCTGGTAAAGTGGTTGTCCTACCTGCTCAACGTAGCAATGATGGAGTAATACAAGTGCTACTAAATATGCTAATGACATACCTGGGGCTCGAACGCGTGTTTCCCGTGGTTCCCGGCCTCAGCTGGGAGTGAGATATGAGCATCGTTGTGGTGTTGGATACTACCACTAACTCAAGTGTCACTTAGAAACAAGTGGCACTTCTTGATGTTCTTGTCAGGTGCTCGATCACGTCTTTTAAGAGAGCAAGTGTCATTTCATATATATATACCATCGTAAGGTAAGGTAATCTTCATCAAACACAACAATACAACTATAACATCAGTGGAAATGAGTCATTCGATCCGGACAAAATTTTTATTTCAACCCATAAAGTCGGTGATGGTGCATTTCAAACCTCTCCTTTTCTTCTGATCACAATGTTGTTCTTCGGAAAATACCGCCGCTCAGATTCGGTTAAGCTGCTGAACTATGAAGTACGTGAAGAACACATCTGTTGACACTGGTTCAGGAAAACCTCCAGAGAACTGGAGGTGGCAGATCACTCAGACCTAACTGTCTAGTTTGTAGCAACGAGATAATTCGTATGATACACACACCACAGGGTCCAGCAACTGACTTATACGTATATAAGTCCATGTTGGAGTGGAAGACATACTGGAACCTGGAAAATTACTGAGTGAAAATGTAGGTTGTGTGAATTTAAGAAAGCTTGTTTATATCCACTGCTTGCTTAGGTTGTATAGAACTACAGAAAAAGCTGATGAGAGTCTGTCTGAGGAAGGAGGGTGAATGTTTTCAAGAGTAAACTACATAGGTGTCTTGTGAGCATAACTGATCATCTTTAATGTCTTCTAAATACGTATTACGTAATGGGTCTTAGAGACACTTTGTTACGGTGAGAAATAACAAAAAGGAAAAATAGAATTTAAGAGCCTTTAGCAAGGACAAGTACCTTAAAGTTACGATCTAGAGAAAAGAAATATCTACAAACCATTATAGACAGATTGTGTATAGAGAGGTTAGCAGTTAGACTATATGTAGAATGTTGTATATTCAATCCTTGAAGTTTCTGTTCAAGAAGTCAATGAGGGATTCCAGTGTGTAATTATTCTGGTCCTTCAGTGGATAATTGATAATAACACAGTGTTCGGAGGGAAAAAAATAATGAATTCACTGAAGATGGCGCAGAACTCAGGCTTCAGTGAAACGTCAGTTTCTTAAGAAGAAAAGAAAGAAAAGATCAAGAAATAGTTACCCACGACTCCCTCCAAAAGACTCGTCGCTTCTTCAGGATAAAATCCTGTGAACCATTAGACCCTGGAAGCACAACCGCTGGTAACACTTTTGTGAGCACTTCCATTCTCCAGATTGAAATATTGCCGTGTGCCAACAACCATGTTCATGATGGAAGAAATTGCCTGGTTACAAATGTGCAAAGATCACTCCCAACCCGCGCTGGCTCGCTCAAAAATGAAAACCTCTACGAGTGACTGAAATCATTCAGACTTTATTCGCTTAAAGACAAACGATCTTTTTTATATATATTTGTACATCTCCAGGACCATCTTTATAGAGCTCCTGTGGTTTCAAGTCTGCGCTTCAATCAGTGGCAGGGAAATTATAGACTTCTTTAGAGCGAGAAGTTCCTGACGTGACTTTACTCCTTTTCGTCCGGTGACGATGGTAGAGTCGTGCTGAAGTGACTTTTAACTCGAAGTGTAAATAAAAGCAGGAAAAGTCCGGTAACACGGACAATACAGATGTATCATACTATACGTATGGAAGATATTGTAATGTTTATCCCTTAATTCAAGCTAACAACTACTTCCTGATGGAACCTACTGCTTCGTATAAGAGCTAAGTATGAGAGAGTACTGAGAATGTTTAGTAACGAAAATGTTTTGCATTGTGCTCGAAAATTTTACAATTATGGACAAACAAATGAAGTACATCTCGGACTCACGAAACAAATATTCACAAACTTATGCCTGACCAGACGGGATGAAGGTGGTAAGTAGACCTACAACCTGACTGAAGAGAAGAACAACAATATAGAAGCTTGTTCCCCCAACAAGCTGTGGGGTTAGATCTACAACATCATCGTAAGGTATACGTAAGGTGAGGTAAGGTCCAAGACTCTAGCTGTGGGGTAAAACACCCTCCAAAATCATCATAAGGTATACGTAAGGGAAGTCCTAACTGGTTTTACAGCGTGATAAACCCATTCCGTGGACCGAATCCTGGTATATGTGTACTCTGAGCCGGCTTCTTCACCTGGTGTTGAATATTAAAGAACCTCGGAGTAGAGAGGGAGATGCCTGTCCGCAGATTAACATTCGCTTGACATCTTCCTGACGACCGCGTCCTATGCACGTGAAAAAACAATAAGCTGGGGAATATTACAACGAAGAGAACTTGGAAGTCCAATTACTGCTGGAACATTTTTAATGATACCTTGGTAATGCCCGTCCACTGCAGTGTGGGAAAGTCCACCGCTACAGTGATGGGAAGGTCTACTGCAACAGTGATGGGAAGGTTCCTCTGCTGCAGTGATGGGAAGGTCTACTGCAACAGTGATGGGAAGGCTCCTCTGCTGCAGTGATGGGAAGGTCTACTGCAACAGTGATGGGAAGGTTCCTCTGCTGCAGTGACTGGAAGACTGGTCTGCTTTCGTGATGGGAAGGCTCCTATGCTATATTGATGGGTAAATTCCTTTGTGCTAGTGATGGGAAGGCTTCCCTGCTGGTACTATGGTGAGGACGTAATGCAAGAACTGAACAAATTTAGCTGAGGATTTGAAAATGGCATTGAGTGTCCCCTCCACCTTATTTTGTCATCACCTAAGCTGGAATATGCTTGTTTAGGAATGAATGAAATATCAAACTTGTAGAATTATGTAGACGGTGAAAGTAACGTTTGAGAATATTAAAGGATTATTCTGAGAGGCGGAAACTGTGTTTCACTTCCCGAGCGAGTGGGCCACTTGTACCTGACTGCATGGTCCGGCAGTGGACTGCTGATTCCACATGTGTAGTAGCCAGGTCTGGGAAGGTGTCGTGCTTGTAAGCCTTATATATATTTATAGCTCTTCTCCAGTGCATCTCACAGCGTGCAGAGAATTTACATGACTGATCTGTATGCTTATGTATATGTTTATTTATGTATTTCGTCGATATGTAGGTTATCGTAACGGTATGGTTGATGTGTAGGACATCAAGAGTCAGGTCTATGATAAGGGATTCCCTTACATCTTCCAGAGTTTGTTTGGATCCCTTCTGATACCTCTCCTTTCCTTCACGCTTTAGAGATTTCTGATAGTCTTCTTTTCCCCTCGCTTCTTCGTCAGAAATCAGATTTCCTCTGGCGAAATGTTGCTGCTCCGGCCTGGTTGCCAACACGGTAAGGTATGCGTCAAGTAGTCACACTGTTTGATGAGTCAGTCATCGACGTTTCATAACGAAACCACATGAGTTGGTTCAGGTCATCCTCAGGGGAATCTACCACTTCATTCCTAAAAGCCCAGTTCATTCTTGAAGAGGTCCAGCAGCTTCAGCATAACGTTTTCTGTTTATTGACAGTAGACTTGTGAGTTGGTTGGTCCTAGCTTTCATACCTCCCCGTGCAGGAGTACTGCAAACGCTGTAGTATTTCCACAGAAATTTTTGGGGATAGTTTTACGATTCGAGATATATTTTGGCATGTCATCATATTACGTTTTTTTTAAGAACTTTCAAAGAGCTTTCACCTTTTTTCGCGTCTGATTCAAGGGTGACGGTGTTGTGAGCGTGGGGAGTTTACCGGAAGAAGAGGACTCAGGGGTATGTGTCCTCCCTCTCGTTTACCTCCAGTGTCGTCATGAGCCACGCAGTAGAGAGGCTCAGGTGGAATCGGGATGTAGAGAAGGAGTTGAGGACATTAAGGGGGTGGACGACACATTACCCACAGTGGTCGTCCAGCCTCCGCAATCCTCTTCATCAGCGATCTGTGGCTCCCACAGGTGTTCCCCACAGTGGAGAATGGAGCTTAACCGATGTCGTCTTCACAGTGGCATGTGAGGCTTCAGAAGTCTTAACAGCTGGGGTCAGGACGTCCGCCTGCGTATTTCAAGCCATGCAGATGTGCTTGGCTGTGTAGGTGGCAGGTAAGGGAGGTCACTGGTTTCATCCACCAGTGATGTACGGATCTTTGCAGCTGCTGTCCACTTCGTGTAGTGGGAGATGAGTTAATATCCAAGGTGGTAGACTGAATTGTTAGCTTTTATTTACTTTGTTATGCGAAGCTAAATGTTGTTACCAGTCAGTAACTTGGGGGAGACTGGTCAGTAATCTTATCACAGGCCAGTGTGTCTTCTGTTACCTATTCATGTATTTTATATAACTCATTTAGCAGGTAACCCCAGTTACAGGCCTGTATTTTATTTGCGCCTGTACCCCAACCTTTGAGCTGTTCCCTCTGTTGTTGCAACAACTGTCTCATGTAATATACAGAAAGCTAAGCCTTCCCTGTAATCCTGTCAAGGTCGTGGCTAAGCCCTCATATCATCAGAGGGAAGGGATTACTTGGAGATTACTTAGGATTTGTCATCATGATGAAGTATACATGACTTGTAATCTCCTATTAAGTCTTCATGTGTCGCAGAAAACTCTTTATTTGTACAATGAGTAATCCCTTCCAGCACTTCATAAATCCGGTTGAAACACGGCGGAAAAAAATCCTTCCCTCGCCCATTTTAATCGGATGAAGTAAATACGATTCTTGCTCTGTAAATCCCGTCAGCCTAACGAAGAGAAAATGGAGTTTGCTTTCCATTCCCGGTCAGCTAACGACGCGTCCCTAAGGGATATCCCTGGCCACTAGGGATCCCTGGTTGGGAGTTCAGAGGGAAGTGGACCACAGGTCAGGGGGAGTCAGGGATAGGAGGCATCTGGGGGTGAGGCAGCCATGTGGAGGACATTACACGAGGAAAGGTCATCCTTGTGACCCAACTGCAGTTTTTCTTTTATTATGATGATCATTCAAAGACGAATATGTGTATATGTACAGCTGTGAACTCTTCATTCCTTGTAGTACCACTTTCCAAAAGTAGGAACAGAGGAAGGAGCCAAGCAAGGATTCTGGAGTTCGTCAGTTCCTGGTCCTACCTCGCTACGGCGGGAAATGGTAATCATACGAAGGAGAGATGTGCAGCTGTGTCTTGTTGAGAACAAGAAATTATGATACATGTTCTCTCTGAATATTTTGGTCATGTTTCAAGTTAACACATGATGCAGTACATCATCACATGAAAGCTTTTTGTATTTATGTTTTGTTTACCTTATTTTTTATCTCTATCCTCTCACCACACTCTCCTCTCACCACACCCACCTCTCACCACACCCACATCTCACCACACTAATCTCTATCTTCTGATTTCTTTTCTTATCACAAACAGGCTCGAAGGGACCCAGTGATGTGTTGTCTCTTAATATTTCTCTTGCAGGAAAGACTGGGTGGAAATTTTGGTGTACAGTTATGTAAATTAAAGTGAGGTACACATCATGTTAACAGGCCCGTGTAAATGAAAGCGAGATATACATCTTGTAAACAGGCCAGTGTATAATAAAGGTAAGGTATACCCCATGTAAACTGGCAATTATAACATTATGCCATCCACGCTTCCCGATGTAAACTAGAAATAAGTTTACCTCATGTAAACAGGCCATTGTGAATTCAGTCTCCAGTTAGATGCTGGAAACAGTAATTTGTAAACGACAAATGTTAATGAAAAGGAAAACCCAAATTTCCCAGATTTTTTAGTGCAGAGAAAATTAATGATTATGGCCCTTCATCGCCTCTTGCTTTATATATTAACCAGGCATAAACACAGTGGAACATTTTCCTTAACATTTAAACATATAAAGTGTTAATAACTTTTACCTCAAGTTATCTTTTTATATTGTTATTGTATATAATGCAATATCCAGATAAAAAATGCTGAATTATTTTTCTGTCTATTTGTCAATAGATAAATCGGTATTTGTGGAGGAAGACGAAATAAGAAAAGGTTTCCTTGAACAGTCTGGGATGGGCTCCAAACTGGCTCGGTGGATATGATGGTGGTGCAGGTGATGGTGGTGGTGGTGGTGATGGTGGTGGTGGTGGTGGTAATGGTGGTGGTGGAGATGTTGTGTTGGATGGTTGTAGTTATAATGGTGTGGTGGATAGTTGTGGTTGGTGGAGATGTGCCTAATGGGTAAATTGGCCATAGTTAACTGCACGATGCATCACAAGCAGGTCAGAGGGTCTCCAGCTGTGGTGCAGAGCGTGGGAACTTCAACCCATCACGGGACGGACAGGGTGGGACTTTGGGAGGGAGTTGGGATGGTGGTGATGGTGATGAATGGTGAGGACTGGTGACGGAAGGTGATGGTAGGTGGTTGTGATGGTGATGTTATGGTGAAGGATTTTACAGACGATGGTACAGCATCGTGGGGATGAAGGTGAGATAGTGACGGTGTTTTAGAGAGATAGTGAGAAATTATGGTAATGATTGTGTTGCTTAGTATGTGCGAGTGACAGTGAGGATGATGAGTGATTATCTCAAAATATTCACAATTGTGAGATACAGCACAAGGTATCTTTTCTTATGGTGTAGAAACAATAGAAACCTCAATATTTAAACTTAAAGAGTTGTTTGGTTGATGAAGAGAAAAATAAAAGGACTAACTGATGAATAAAGCATTTATAGAAACTGCAAAAAAATGGATAAAAGTGAATAAGCTGGCACGAAATTGAAATGGAATGCGAAGCAGAGATTGACGAAGTGTCCATCTTGATTTTTTATTGAATGGTTAATAGGATGAGACTAATTCATTTTCCTTCATTGTTGCTAGCGTGGACACCCCCCCCCTGGTATATGTAGATAGAGGACACTAACATGGGAAGCTCCAGTATGTGTAGGAGATCGTCCCTACT
>JAUTXX010514512.1:0-11753 GCA_032273605.1 Panulirus laevicauda | reverse complement strand
CGGAGAGCTGTTCTCTGCTCACTCTAAATTGCTCCTGTTGGATGCAAATCAAAAGACGAAATAAATTTCACGTTGATTAATGAATAATGTCAACAAATCAGATTGTATCCTTCAGTTTCTTTTTAAGAAAAAGACTAAGTTTGCAATAAAGTGTAAAACTCCCGGCAGTGTATTCTAGTCTTCCAAAACGTCTGCTATAAAAAAGAAACAAATAAATACTTGCTAGAAATATAAAAGCTAATGTTGTGGGTAATCGCCGTTCTACTCAACGTTGTGTATATCCTCCAAGTGTGGGACTGCTGTGCTAGGCCTCTACACAAACTTATCTCTAGCTCACCTGATGACATAACGAACTACTCAATATATTTTCGGGAAGAATTAGGCTCTTAGAGTGGTGTATTTCTCTCTCTCTCTCTCTCTCTCTCTCTCTCTCTCTCTCTCTCTCTCTCTCTCTCTCTCTCTCTCTCATTTCTGATTTTCATCTTTTACTACCCTCTATGAATACCAATATTTCTTTCAAAAGGTTAGACTAGATCACTGAGAATAGTTCTCTGGCAAGTCCAGAGAAGCGAGTCACTGCTGATAAAACTCAAACCAGACCTGACATGGACACTTGTACCTAATGTGTGTGTGATTGCTACTTGTGCGTTACGGGGAAAGAGGTTTGCACGTGTATGTGTGTGCCTGATCCCTATGTTATCACTAGCGTTCAGGACTCTGGGCTCAAGATGCCACATTCATAGTTCACACAGTTCATTACTCCCCGTTTAGATATCGTAATACTTATATTGTGGCGGTCTGATATACTTTTCATATTCATACTTCACTTTGTTTATGACTACGTTCATGACTTACTTAGATCATAAATCACTTTGATTATCAGTAATTATTTTCATTACTTGGTGTTCATGGATGTCTTCTTGACTCACTGTGTTCATAATTCAGTATTTTCCTCTATAACCGTTTTCATGTTTTATGTAAGAGTTAGTGTGTCTGAAATCCATTGTGTTCGCGGCGTGTTCTCTGTTCTTCATGTGAATAAAGATAAGTATGTGGCTCCTGAGGCGTCGCCATGTTGTGCTCGTGTTTTTTGCTGGATTTTCTCTGTGCTCTGTATGTCGCCAGGCTTGCTACATTTCTCATCATGTCCGCTTTACGTCCAGTATCATCCCTCTCCTTCTCCCCTCCTCTGTTCTCTAGTTATCCATGTAATGTTGAATTTGAGCTAAGGATCCCCTACTCCACACTGTCCCATGACATCGGTAATGTACAACTTTATTGACTGATCCAAGTCATCCATATGTCTAGTGTACCCTGCAGGATTACGTACATACACTCCAAATTTTCATATTTTTTCACGGTGTATGTATATACATATATCTTGGCAATAGACTATGGTCTTATGTTTGTTAATACCTAGCCACCTACTAATTCCATTTTTGTTGAATGTGGTATTAGTACCAACAAACTTACTAGTCGAATTTTATTACTAACCACTAAAGCACTTCCAGTCCTCAGAGTGTATGTCTCTATAATTTTTACTATAAATTTTATGTTATAAACAAAGCGAATTTTATGTGTTTACTCCTTAAACTCCACGATAAATCACCTCGCTTGCTATAAACATTATAATTTAAACTTTACCTTGTCAGTGTGATGTATCACATGATCTAAATAAAGTTGTTTTGTATAAAGCTTCTCCTTTTCAATACTTTCTCCCCTTCATAGTAGAGCCAGACCACACCTTGCCCTCCCGACCTGCCTATCTTGCCCCAGACTGCCTTGCTGTAACAGACCTAGACACTAGATCCTACTAGATGTGTGAGGACCAGGGCAGGTCTTAAAGTAGTCAGCATAGATACTGGTCCTGGGTGGTAGCCCTGAACATGTTTCCCCTGTTGGTTCAAAACTGTTGGTCCTACTTCATCATCAGTGGTAGTCATGTCTGCTTAATGAGGTTGCCTTCTGCCTGCTGATCCTGCCTTCCTCTCCAAGGTAAAGATCCTATTCGTAGGCTTTTGGTCATAGCCGCTTTGTCTTCTGGACCTTGGCTTACGATCCTTACTGATTTTGCCGACTGTCCCAAGGATCTGGTTTTCTGTTAATCCAGGGTAAGTACTGTCTGCTATCCTAGAGTGTTTGCTAGTTCAAGACTGATCCTTTCAGCTGATTCAAAAAAGGTACTACTCGCTGGTCCAGGGAGAATGATGCTTGCTGGTCCAAGAGGGCTTACCTTCAGGGCCAGCAAGGATATTCTTGGCTGATTCAGGGTTAGACTTAATGTGATAGGTCTACTTGCTGGTTGAGGGTGGATCATACCGTAGAGGCAGTAGGGATGTGTCCCGAGATAATCATATCTTGAAAACCATATTAGAGACATGGGTTCTACAAGTCTAATGTAGGCTCTGCTCGCTTGTCTATGGTTTGTTCTGGCCTTGGCGCCACGCTGGATCCTGCCTACCTGTTCAGGATAGGTCTTTCTTTCAAACCCAAAATGGGTCCATTCCCGCTGGTCTCAGGTCTCTCTTGACTTCTGGTGAAGCAAATCCTGTTTACAGGGCAAGAATGCTTCCAGCCTATTGTCCAGGGCTGTCACGCCCCGGGACATATGCCCTGCATGCTAACCCAGGGTTGTCCAAGATGATTTCCGCCTGCTGGTCTAGGATAGGTCCTGTTTGCTGGTCCAGGATGGTTCCAGACAGCTTGTCCGTAGTGGGTCCCGCCCATTGATTCAAAGTGGTTCCTTTCTGCTCATCATTGGCAATTGTCCAAGGCTGGTTTTCCTTGCTTCTCCAGGATGGGTTCTTTCTGCAGGCTTAGAGCAAATCCTGTCCAACTGTTGATTCATGGTGAACCTTGTTACATGATGGGTCCGAGATCTGCTAATCAAAAATGTGATTTCTCGCTTGTCAAAGACGAATGCTGCATTCTTATGCAGGAAACGTTTGCTTCATGTTCTAAGGATGGTTCTAGATTCAGGCCCATGGGTCGTGCCTGCCCAGGTCTAGAGAGGGTTTCCGTCTGAACAGCCTTGCTTTTGCTGACTGCAACTGATGAAGCACTGTTTCTTGATCCAGCCCGATGGTCTAGAATGGGTCCCAAATTCTAATCTAGAGTGAGGTCTGTTTGTTGGTACAAAATTAGTTCTAAGATGTCCAGGGCGGTATCTTCCTGTTGGCTCCATGTGGGTTCTGTCTTCCACTTCGAGTAAGTTCTGCATTACTGATCTAGAAAGCTTTTGCTTCTCTTTTCGGAGTTGGTCTTGTCTGTTCGTTTCTTGTAGCCTGCTAGACCAATTGAGATCCTGCCTGTTGGTTGAGTGTGTCCTACCTGCTGGTCCAGAATGGGTCTCGCCTGCTGTCCAAAAATGGTTCCTGCCTTTTTACGAAAAGCGATTCCTTCCTGCAGAAGGTATTCTGCATTCAGAAATATAAGTTTCTGCTGGCCCGGGATTAACTTTCCTGCTAGCCGAGAGGGGCTTCTGCCAACAGATCTCATTTGAATTACTCCTGTCGGCCCAGGATGGGTCCAGCCTTTTGTCCTCGACGAGAAGAGGGATCTGCCTGTTGATCTAGGGTGAATCCCTGCTTGCTGATATAAGACGGGTTTTGCCTGCTGATGCAGGGTGGGTCCCACTTACTGATCCAGCGCGCGCCCTGCTTCCTAATACGAGGTGGTTCCTGTCTGCTTTTGCCATTTGGGTATTGCCTGCTGATTCAAGGTGGTTCCTGCCAGTTGAGCCTCGGTGTGTCCTGCCTTCTGAACCAGGTGGTTCTTCTACATAGATCAAGATGGGTTCTGCTTAATGATCCTTGATGAGTCCTCCATGTTCCAGGGTGAGTCTTGCCTGCTGATCCAATCGGGTCCTGTCTTCTGACCCAGGGTGGGTTCCTGCCTGCTGATCCAGGGTGGGTCCTACCTGCTGATCCAGGATAGGTCCTTTCTGATTCAAGGTGGGTCCTGCTTGCTGATCCAGGGTAAACCCTTCATATTGATCCAGGGCGGGTCCTGTCTGTTGTTTCAGTGTGGGAACTACCAGTTGATGTCAATGAGTCTATGTTGGTATAGGGGAGGTCCTGCCTCCTTCCTGGTCGAGGGTATTGCCTTATTGTGGCTGATCATAACTGCCAGTAAAAGGAGGTTGGTGCCCATTGTTCTGGATAGTTGTCCAGTTCCAGGGTGGTTAATGCTTACTATCCGGAATAGTGGACCCAGTCTAAGGAGGTTAGTGGATACTACCCTGGATAGTTGCCCAAGTCCAAAGGAGTTAGTGTATACTCTCTTGGATAATGGCTCCGCTCCAGGGAGGTTAGTTACTATCCTGGATAGTGGTTCCAGTCCAGGGTGGTTAGTGTATACTCTCCTGGATAGTGGTTCTGGTCCAGGGTGGTTAGTGTATACTATCCTGGTTAGTGGTTCTGGTCCAGGGTGGTTAGTGTATACTATCCTGGTTAGTGGTTCTGGTCCAGGGAGGTTAGTGTATACTATCCTGGATAGTGGTTCTGGTCTAGGGTGGTTCGTGTATACTATCCTGGATAGTGATTCCAGTCCAGATTGGTTAGTGTATACTATCCTGGATAGTGGTTCTGGTCCAGTGTGGTTAGTGTAAGCTATCCTGGATGGTGGTTCTGGTCTAAGGAGATTAGTGTATACTCTCTTGGAAAGTGGTTCTGGTTCAGGGTGGTGAGTGTATACTATCCTGGCTAGTGGTCCAGGTCCAAGTAGGGTAGTGTGTACTATCCTGGATAATGGTCCAAGTCTGTTGTTCGTTGACGGAGGTACATATTGACTGTCCTCCACCTAGCTGAGCGTCTCTCCTCTTGATGGAGGTACAGATTGACTGTCCTCCATCTAGCTGAGTCCCACCTCTGTGGTACGACTATCCTTGCTCGCTAGCAGGCTGGCCCGACTGACGGATTTACTTGCGCCAGCTGACGTCATGAAGTGCTCACCCTTGCCCGATATCTTAATTGACTGTTGTAAACTAAGTGGTTGTTTTTTTTAATGTATAAAGATAAGGTAATTTTCAGATTGTCTCATTCATTTTTGACCTTAGAGTCTGATGTAAGTTAATAAGGTTATGAAGATTAAGTGAAATTATATTCTTGTAACCAAACAAAAAAAGAATATCATCCATATAACCTTAAGGTTATATGGATGAAGATAGATTTACTGAACAGCATATCAAGGATATCCTGAGCCGCTTAGCAGGGACATATCTCGAGCAGCATATTACAGACATATCTTGAACAACATATCAGGGACCAATAAACTTAACATCAAATTAGGGACAGATATCCCAAACAACATACTAGGTATCTATTCTGAGCAGAATATCAGGAACATATCGTGCACAGCATATGAGAGAAAGATATCCTAAACAGTTTAACAGGCACGGATATCCTAACCATCATATTAGGAACCATAAACAGAATATTAGGGCTAGACATCCTGTGTACTATATCAATTTAACATTATTCCAAAGATAAGTAAACTAGGGTTCTAGAAAAGGACTGCCAATGCCGTACTAGATTTGCACTTATAAAACGTTTCATGAGCAATAAATACTTTGTCATTGATACATAACCTTACTGGTTTATTATCATCGAACAGATGAGGTCTGCGTTCAGTAAGGCTCTTCACACACATTCCATAACTACTACTACAGTAATATGAATTAAAGAAAGAACTGATGATACTATAAGCATTCTACAACTAAGCGGATTGCAAGTTGTTCAGTTTCCCAACAGTATTAACTACATTCAAAGCAAATATGTATTCACCAACAAACAGCAGACACAAAGTTAACCATTTCGTTAACCAGGTAAGGTAAGGATGGTCTCGCTCAGGCTAGGGCTGAATGGTCACAATGAGGCCATTCTACGGTGGTCTTGTCTAGGCTAGGCCAGGATACTCTCGCCCTTCATAAAAAGAAATATTTTGTTAGTTTCTTGGGCTAAGACCCCGTGACTCTTGCCGTCATCTACTGTGGCCAGATCGAATTTCTGTTGCATTATCACTATATTTATGCACACGTCAGCTAGATAGCGTTTATAACAGAGGACTGAGCCTTAGAGGGTATATTCTCACTTGGCCCCCTCCTCTGTTCCTTCTTTAGGAAAACTAAAAACGAGAGGGGTGGATTTCAAGCCCCCCGGCTCCCTTCCCTTTTAGTCGCCTTCTACGACACGCAGGGAATACGTGGGAACCAACCTCCTACGAGTGAAAGAACCTGCTGGGTTGACTGTGGACGGCCTGCCGCAACCAGGATTCGAACCTATATGCTCGACCCTGGACGGCCCGTGAATGTCACGGTCGGGAACGCTAACCGCTACACCATGGAGGTCCATCTGTTCCCCTACGCTCTGACATCACGGCTGAGTGAGCCAGAAGTGAATCCTGGACGTTGGTGAGTATTAACTGTAGTGGTGTCCCTTGTACTTTGACATCTGACTGAAACCATCCGCCAGTGATACAGGTCGTACACAACTGATGATAACCTTTACCCATCTTACATACGTCAGACGCACTTCACGATATCTAAAACTACGATTCAAAACATACAATTGCATCTTAGTACATGATAAATATGATTCAAATCTTTACAACTGTTAACGGACTTTATTACTAAAAAAAAAAAATAAAACCCTCTGGCAACTTCAGTATGAAAATATTTTGCCTTGCCACTTGCATTCGTGGCGCGACAGTAAACGCTTCACGTATCAAGTGTTACTACACCATTCAAGAGATTCAAAACCAGATTAGAATCCCACGTACCTGAACCCTGGCGTTTCAGTATGCCGGGAACCAAGCCGGCTGGGTTATTCATACGCTTCCACATGTGTGGAATCAACCCACTCGGTCGACCCATTGATTTCTATCCGGGTGCAAAATTTCGCCCCCGGTTCCCCAAGCAAGCTATGCGTATGCTCCCGCTTATTCTACACTTCTCTCTCTAGGTTTACTGAAACGCTAGTTGTCCTGTATTTTGCTTTGGTCAGCGCTTGCCTGACTTGAACGAGCCACCAGTTCTTCGTAAAGCCATGTAAGTGATTTCTATAATTACTGTACTCTTCATTCAAGCAAACTGTGCCTTTATTTTGTAAGTAACGAATTCGGTTATTTCATGTTAATCATAAACGATTACATAACTTGATTTTTGTTTGTTTCGTTTTACAGATAGAAATGAAGAAAATATTGATCACATGCGAAAGTATCAAAGTTAAGATAAACTGTGGTAAGGAAAATGGGTGCCACTTTATTTTTCAATGTAAAAAAAATACTTTGCATTAAATTGTGTAAAGATGTTACTCTACAAAGTTCGTTTGCCGTCTCGTGACAGCTCGTTTTAATGGTTCGGTACGAAAGAATTAAATTTACGAAGAATAAGGCTTCATAAGGATTACACTTTATAATAATACTTTACAATTTACATGAAATTATACTTATTCAATTGAAAACATACTGAAAAATATGTACAGTGGCACAATTCAAAACAAGGGGGCTTATGTATGTATACAGTGGGGTGTGTTTGGTCTCAGACAATTTGTCTTGAACACCCGAACAAATCTTTCAAGGTTTTTCGATTAGTGATTTTAAGTCTTGACGTTGACGGTGTTAACGACCCTAGCCAATTACTGAGCCTAAAGCCCAAATAACCAACCAATGAAACAGACACACACGAACATGTTGGATATCTACCACAATTCGTATATGAAAAATATATAACCTTCTGGCTTCAATCTATGCGAAGCGTTATATATGCTGGAGCCACAACCATTTCAGGGAAAAAAAAACACGAAACAAATATCTTTGAGGCTAATTCACATTCTCGGTTATTTTCAATCCAGCGAATGTTTACCGTTATTGCACGACAACCACCGAATGTTTGATGTTGTCATGGCGACAGCAAAGTCTACGAACCAATTTTAATATAAATATTTCCCCTATTTTACAACCGCTCAACTTTCCAGTACCCGTTACAGAAATATCAACAGAAAACGTTATGTACGTATAATGTCAACAGAAAACGAATACATGTATAATAACTTCTTCACACGTTTGATTATCACTTGAGGTTAACGACTCTCTACTTACAGCTAATGTGATTCATTAAATAAAATCAATTAAAGGGAGATTGTTATTTGACAGTAATACACGCTACTAATGAAGAAAAATGGAGAGTCGACTGTCTTGAACAGTGTAAATTATTTATCCTGACTTCTGGAAAACCTTTTGAATGAGAAACACTGAAAAGATGTAAAGTTTTCTTATATGATTAGGTGCAAATGCACCATAACATTTATTAAAACGGTCACATAAGCATCAGTTAAAGCAGAGGTTCAAGCTTTTTTTTATTAAAACTCATTTCAGTACTTTGCCGAAAAACACGCTCATATATCAGATTCCATTTTTAGAGAAATTAAAGATAAGCTTCGTAGGAAATTTAGAATAGGAGTGGTTCATAGGTCTCCCGCACAGACCACCAGACGCAGTCGAGTTTATGATTGGATAGCAAAGATTTTTAACGAACATGAGTCGATCATATTCGGAAAATCTTTTTTTTCTTTTTACATTCTGGTATCACAGTGGTGGAATCCCTTTCCAATACCTCAGGGCGCGGGCTGTGCCTAAATCTTTCTTACTACTGCCCAAATAAATTTAGTTGAGAATACTACTACCAACGTTAACATACTAGATCTAGTTCTAGGTAACAACGATGAAGATGGAGAAATGTTTGGTGCAAATGATCGTCGATAAACTACTTTTAAGGTAACTTTCAACATTGCAGGTAATGTTGGTCAACACGAAATTGGTCAACATGAAAGTCGCGGTGAAAAGGCTACACCAATATTTCACAGTGATCTTCGCGTTGCTCCTAAGATGCAAATCTGGAACGATACCATTAATGAAAGCAATATGGAAGTAGGTTGGTAAAGCTTCAGTAAAACTTTCAAAGTCGTAGAAGGAACATATGTGCTAAAATGGTGGAACGGTGAAATAAAGAAGTGCCTATTGACTAAGGAAGTAAGAAAATTAAGAGACCAACAACCAAAATACTGAATAAATTATTTAAATTTGCACAGAAAAAACTAAGACTAATACGTCAGAGTAAGCGGACACAGAATCAAGGAGAATGTATACAAAACTAAATCACTTCACTGAGGGGTATGGAACAAGCAACCGGAGAAACATGGAATGGTCGACCAAATATGTTAAGGCGAGGCGTAAGTGATCAATTTGTATGGCTAAGGACATAAGGTCCTCAGCGACACAGCTCTGTGGCTTTCTTAATTCTATTCACCTCAGACAGACATATAATTATGATGCTGTCATACCTATGCGAACCTTCATTTATGCTCATACTGCCGGTAATTTTGATAAGAGGGAATTTTACAACAAGCCTTGCTGTGAGTGACACACGAGTGGACATCTCTTGACTCTTCCCAATTTACTGGGTGAGAAGAGTGTTACATATCTTTGAAAAGTAATGCTTGAGTCCTTTACTACGTCTGAAAATAGGACTCGATTCCGAGGCTGTTCTTACAGAACTGGTAAGTCTTTAAAGGAGAGGATTCAGCAACATAATATTCTGCAAGGGCAGCCTTGAAATCAAACACTGCTTTCAAACAGATAAAAGACGATTCCACCCAATAAATTGGGAGAGCAAGACTTACATACCCTCACGTTTGGTGTCACTTACTGAAAGATTTTATGCAAAATCCTCTGATCAAAGTTACCATAACTAGAAACCAAACTGAAGGCATAGTTCAAAGCAGATAAGATATCAGTCTTAATCAAATGCCCACTGGAGGTCAGAGGTGGAGGGAGCAAGTGTGCTCTAGGAGGGAACCAAGGAGGAGATGGGAAGATGGAATGGAAGAAGCTTAGAGGTATCGGGTTCCGAGTATGCAGGAAGGTGAGAGGCATGCACGGACATCCCATGCCTAAGCCAGGTATCTATCTATCGACCATTCCCTAGGTAAGTGGGAGGATGAGGATGAACAGCTGTGTTGGCTGTGAGCCAACTGCAGCGTGTAGGATTCGAGTCCCAGCGTTACTGAGCACCTCAGAAGCTACTCCCACTTTCATCTTCACTATCTTGTTCTTTACTGCGTCAGGAGGAGAACCTCTTGAACGCAGTGTTCAAAATAATGGTTCGAACAAGTCTGCATATCCAACTCAAATATATTTAGTCTCATTTCTTTGTATATCACACTTTTCTTCATATTTTTTTTTAAAGTCAGCGATTCATTTTCTTTCTTCATTTCGATAAGGACTCGCTCGCCTAGAGGGAAAAGAAATATACATATCTATCAAAGTTTGCTAGGAGAAATTTTCCGCGCCAGCGCAACTGAAGGAAAAAAAAATGGGAAAAGTTGATGAGTGCTCCTGTCAGACTCGGGCTGTGGTTTTCAATTATGACTTACACAAGAAAAGGCCATTCCAGCTGAAGAGAGGAACCCAAGTGAAAGTCCCAAGTCTCGTGCGTCGACCGTCTACCAGAGTTCATTTGAAATAAAAAAAAAAAGAAGAAATAATCCAGTCTTACCATCTGCTTATTAACGAGTTGAATTCTATTCGAGGACCAAGTGATGGTGTTATACCCCAAGACTCTCACTATACTATACAGTTCCCCTGAAGAGGTTAAGTGTCTAGGATGGTCACAACATTACGTACGCTACATCGTATGGTGACATTTCACTCTTGTTACCTCAGCTTCCTCAGCCACACGAAAATAAAGATCACTTTCCTCACCACTTCTGTAACGCGAAGCAATCCTCAGTAATCAGCCTGATTAAAAGTACATCGGAGAAGAAAGCTTTATTTCGCAAAAGTTTTAAGCGCAGCCTTCCTCCCATGATTTTAGAAACTTTGCAATGCCTCTCCTCCGTCTTTCCTCACAGCCAGCACACTGGCTGAAAACACACACACACACACACACACACACACACACACACACACACACAATGATACATTATCATTCATATGTATTCACAAATATATCAATGGCTACTGAACAGTATCATGTATGATACATCAGTTCATAAGATTGATCATACGGTACTTAGGTATGATCATGGGGTAATGAATGCCACGAAAAGAAGAGAGATGAGAGCAGACGAATGAGAGGGAAATATGATTAAGGAAATAACGAAGAACTCGAGAATTTCTGTGGTAACGTGAAAATGGGAAATGGAATTCAGCAACCAGAAATCAGAGACGCTGTTGTGAATGGCCCTATGATATATGCGGAGGAAGGAGTAGTCACAGGGGCATCTCACACCTTCAGGGACAAAGGCGAAGGACAGATACAAGCAAGAGAGGATGGGTTATGTGGACGATGACGTAAAGAGAAAAGAAGAGTTTCAAGTCGTGTTCTGACGAAGGGATGAGCGACTCCCCAGCCAGCCAGACAGACAGACAGCATCTGTGAGGTGCAAGGAAGGGCTAGGACCGAGTCCAAGAAGGGTTGAGAAAGAAGAGAGGAAAAAAAATGATTAAAAGAATGAAAGTTATGGACAAGAAAGACAGGCAGGATAAAAATCCAAACCTTTTCTCCGAATTCGTCAGGCATAGACTGTGAGTTAAAGAAGAGCTGATTAAGCAAAGGGGGGATTCAGAAGAAGGAGTTGTAGAGGGGAAGGGGATTGTGAGGATGGGTTGAGGAACTGAAGGATTTTGTTTCAAAAAGTGTTTTCACAGTGGATGACACTGTAACCCCCCACCATCACCACTGAATTAGCCCAGAA
>JAUTXX010514490.1:0-11755 GCA_032273605.1 Panulirus laevicauda | reverse complement strand
GAGGATGAGCACTCCCCGCGTGACTCCTTCTTCTGCTTCCCCTTTTAGAAAGTTAAAATACAAGGAGGGGAGGGTTTATAGACCCCTGCTCCCACCCCCTTTAGTTGCCTTCTGCAATACACGGGGAAATTACTAAGAGCTCTAGAATGTTCTGACCTGGTATAAGACCTATAGCTGACTCTTCAGGCTGTTGCTGAGCTAAATGATTGAAATGTAAAAGACTAGTATTAAGTAAATGCCTCAGAAGTCCTTTTTCTTCAAACTTATAACTTAACAATATTCTAACATGAAAACAAACAATATGGATAACAACCTGCACAAGAATGATGAACAAGAAGGGTGACAGTCATTGGAATGCATTTTAAAAAAAAAAGCAGATATAAAGATTTCTCCTCCATTCAGTGTTACAAGCAAAGAACATTCCATGCTGATGCTAACAAAAGAATGGAAAGGTCGAATCTAACAAATGATATGGCATGAAATTAAGAAGCTGTGATGTTGCCATCTAGAAATAGGTTTATGTACCAAAATTGATTCCTTTATGTATTTCATAGCTGACAAAAAACCATAAGCCAGTCACATGGGTGTAAATCTGGTCATCACTTTGTGCTACAATTAACAGAAGTCCCACTATATAACTGAAAGATTAGGAAAGCTGTTAGTCAAAAACAGAAAGTATCTAAATAGTCCCAGGGAACAAAATCCCACAATAAATGTTTCAGGCATTTCAGTCTAGCTTCTCATGCTACAATGTGTGGATATCAATGGACGATGAAATATTTGAAGATGATTCTGAGTGTGGCAACCAACTTTGAATGAGGAAGCTACTTTATATAAAACAGATGAATACTAAAACAATATCTTGTTATGACTCACCCAAAGCCACCTTCAAAGTATTCTTTTGTACATACTAGATTTGGTATAGTAATGAATAAAATTATCATGGCATGGATAATTTCCTGAATTATACCTTACAACTGAGTCATCATCATAAACTACACAGATATATGCTAACTGAAGGTTGTCCAGCTGAATATAACTTTTGATCTTGTAGCTTGAAACTATCCCAGAAATAATTTTGTAACATCTCTCAATTAACATATAATGTCCACTACAGCACACAGCTCTATACAAGACTGCCTTAAATATGTTCACAAAATGTTTTCCTAAACACCAACATCAAAACAAATACTATCTCATGTTACATAACCCCATGAAGCTCTAACATAAATAAGGCTTATTTCCTTAGTAAACAACCTACATTAACAATTATTTCCCCAGTAAACAGCTTGTATTACTAACCTTTGGTTAAACACCGACTTAGAGAACAGTTCCCTTATTACAGCGTGTAATGATTATTACATGTTTTTCTTACAGCAGGTGAATGTAGTAAAAAAAAAAAAATATATTACATACAAAAGGGTACAAGAGTTTTTTTCTGAGTTGTTAAGTTTCTTGGGTGAGTTATGAATTCATAAAAGTACAACCAAATGGATAAGTGATATACAAAAGAAAGTAATGCATCTTATTCCTAAACTGCACTACTAAAAATTACTTGAGTATTCTAAAAATTACAGAAGAGCTTATGGTACCTGAGACAATATAAAAATTAATGTTAATATATATTATGGCATATTTCTATAATATATACAAATTAAAATTATGCTCTATCTGGAGTAATAGTCAAAGACCACAGTACCTGGTATTTGAATAAATGTCCTATACAAACTGTAAGCATATGGTTAAAATAGTGAGATCTTTGACATACAAGCACCAGAGAGGCATATTAATCTGAAACTGTAAAAACTGGAAGATAAGCTATATGCTTATGGAATGGCATGCTATGGAAATTTTCAAATACCTTTAATGTCTATAATCATCCTGAAAATTAAGGATAAACTGCTCAGTGCCCCCCAAGATACAAGTGTTCTTATACATGCATTCTGAAGCTTGTACTAAAGCAAACATCTCAGTTGCACACTAACTGTGGAGCCAGTCTTAAAAAAAGGATCTTCTGTAGATTTTGGTCTTTTGGGTAACAGTGACTGGTTGTCAACATTATCTAATCAACAGATAATACCACAACACTTGGCTCTGATATCAAACTTGGGCTCAAGTAATGTAACAACAAAGTGTTAACCCTATGCCACAGAGTCCTCTTTACCAAAATTTGAAGTGTCCTAACACAAACAAAAGGCTGTGGATCTCATGCCACATATGTGTTAGCAAGCAAAATCCTTAGCAAATGTTTCTAATGATACTGGTGATTGCAAGAAACAGGTATAATCAACATATTAAGAGGAATAATGTATGCGAGAGAGTCATGTAAGGACATGGATAAGTGGAGACTTTTGCCTGGCCATCCCTTTGATAGGAGTTCCCAGAGGGAATAGGCATCTGAGATAAAGACAGATAAACAGATAGTTAGAGAATTCTACGACAGCCATTGCTTGAAATCTAGAACAGAAAAAATTAAAATCCTGCTACACAGAAGAGTAACTAGTACAAAACCTCTTCCATACTGTCATTTTTTTTCATATGTATTCGCTATTTCCCACATTAGAGAGGTTGCGTTAAGAACAGAGGACTGAGCCTTAGAGGGAATATCCTCATTTGGCCCTCTTCTCTGTTCCTTCTCTTGGAAAAAGTAAAATGGGAGGGGAGGATTTCCAGCCCCTCACTCCCTCCCCTTTTAGTTGTCTTCTATGACACGCAGGGAATACATGGGAAGTATTCTTTCTCCCCATCCCCAGGGATCCATACTGTCATATATCTACTAATTCCTAAACTGCAATACAGCTGCTTTATACAAATTTCCTCACTCTATCCTAACAGTTACACACAATCCAATTATTCTCACTCACAATCTCAACATTTATTCTCTCCTCTGACTTTTCTTTTCTTTCTGCCTCACCCAAATGTGGACTGCTGGCATTCTGTCCACAAACATACACTCTCTCCTTGTAACACAAAACTTTACAACAATCAACTCACAATACTCATTCTTCCTAACTCTAGATTTTTCTGCAGTCAGTGCTATGCACTAGTCCTAGCCCTGCATTTTGTCAAAGGTTGGAGCAACATATAGTAGAAGGTAGGAACATTAGACACGAGCATTAGGTAGAAGTAGTAGGTTGGAGCATTAGGTAGACATATTAGGTAGTAGTAGTTGGGGGAAATGTTAGATAGAAGCCTCTGAAAACACTACGCCAGAGTTGCCCTCTGCCAATGGCCTGTTAAGGGTAAGGCACTAAAGGCTATGAAGCTGCACTGGATTTCACCAGTTATGTAGATTCTTTTGCCATGACCACCCCCTCAAGGCAGTTCCCAAAGGGAACAGGCATCATGTAGATAGACAAACAGATAGATGGATAGACATAACCTATCTATCTGATGCCCAATCCCTCTGTAAATTCCTTCAAGTGCATGACTATGGTAAAAGACTCCACAACAGGTGAACTCCAGAGCCACTTCTTAGCCTTTACTGTCTCACCCTTAATAGGCTACTGACAGAGAGCAACTCATACACAGTATTTCTAGAGGCTCTTACCTAATGTTCTTACCGACTACTTCTATCTAATGTCTAACCTGTCATTTTATATGCATCCCCTCTCCTCCTTCTTCAGATTTCACGAAGCCATGTGTGATTTTTTGAGTATCATCTTCCTTCTATTCACCATAACTCCTATATTAAGTAAACTTAAAGCATTATGGCATGCATTCACTGCATTTCCTTTATACACCACTACAATAACCATTTCTATCACATCCTTTGGCACAATATATTCATTTTATGCTTTGTCAATACATAGAACAATGAGAGTGGAATAAATACCACAGATTGCAAGCAGCCTATTTATAAACATTAAGCTTGAGGAAAAAACAGGAAAGTTCTTTTGTATCAAGTGACCCCCTGCTTTGCAGCACTTCCTTTTGCTTTATCCACTCCAGGGGCTTGCCTTACTTTGCTTTCTGTAATGCAATCCTCTCCCTACATAAGATATGGTCTAATATGATTAACACCTCTTCCCATTTTTCTAGTTTACTTAATTTGTTACAAACCCATCATTCAGACCTTTTGCTTTTTCATGCACCTTTCATTTCAAAATTCTTCAAAACATATACCTAACACTTTACAAAAGATTCCTTATATTTCAAGATATTTTCAATTCCATAATCGTATTCCAGAACATCCCTACATTCAACTATAATTTGCATACTAACCTCTCTCAACTCAATAAACAGATGTAGTATCTTATTCATCAACTTCACAGCCATTAATACAAGCACTTTTCATTTTGGTACAATCAATGAATTTCCATCTGCGCAAAATTCACCTATTGCACCATATGAAACTTAACATAAATGTGCTTACTATATCTATCAAGGGACTTAGATTCTTGCAAAATATTATATTCATCAATTCCACAATTCTAACACTATTTACTGATAATAAATCATGATATCATTACAAGTTTAACTGTCAATGTAGCAGGATATACAAACTATGCTCTCACTGGAAACAGTACAGTAAAATATGTAACTCACCAAGATAAATGAGCAGTAAGAAACAGATACTCACATCTACAATAAAATAATGCTATATCTACCATAAGCAATAAAAATCTACCATACGATCTGACTGGGTGGTGGACGCAATTCTCATATCTCCAATTACAGATACTAATTGCAGTAGAATCCAGTAATTTGTGCATACATACTGATGTTCCGATCAAGTAATAACCAATCAAGACTGCAAATATTATGCACTACACTACAATATTATGTTTCAGTCACATACAAACCAATCAAGACTAGACAACGTGCTACACATAAACTTGTCTTTCAAAAGTCATGCAGATACCTACCATGACTAGAATTCTAAGGTGTTACATATAAACCCACATGTTTTGGTCTTGTACCAACCAATCATCATAAGAGATATGCTGCATATATGTAAAATCCAATGTTCCAGTCATGCAAATACAATCAAAGATTGGATATACAGTTCTCTGCGAACATTTTCATGTTTTTAACATGCAGAAACCTGTCTACAATAAGCAAATAAGTGCACACAACTCATGTGTTTTAGTCAGGTGGAAAATCAAGATGACTGCAAATAGTACTGAATTTGCAATCTTGAGTTTAACTCAAATAAAAATCTTTCAAAAAAGGAGATGGTGCTGCATGTATACTAATGCTTCAGTCAAGCAGACATAGTGAGCCAAACTCTTATGTATCATTCATGTGGTATGTCTGATGTGTGGTACGTTTAATTACTATCCTGAGAATGAACAATAGTAAAACATTCATTAAATGAACCTCTCCCGAAAGTCTAAGCATGGAAAACTGTATCCCTGAAACAAACAAAAATGTTTGGAGTCAACTTCATTATGAAAACAATGATTAAACCAACGCTTCAATTCAGTCACAAAAAGAAATAAAATATGAGACGATATTCTGATGTAAAGAGAAAATATCATAAACATCATACACTATTCTGATCCCAAGTGAAGAATCAACAAAAGATCAGAGAATACTTTTATCAACCTAAGAATAATATCAAATCGTCACTGGACTGAAGTTGTTGTTCTCTCAGATTATGTTGACTTAAACAAATTCTTCCATGTTATTCCCTGTAGGTCACATAGTACTGAGGATGCAACTCTAAATTGTTTATCTTTTGCTCTCTGCATTACAAATTATGGATCCTTCAGTCACTTTCATCATTATCATTGCTACCTCTGTTCAGAGGCCGTCTGGTGTCGTCGTCAGAGCCATAAATCACATCTTCGTCAGAGTCATTCACCATACTAAATGCTGGATTATCCTTCATTATATGAGTTTCTGAAATTATAAAAATCTAAGGTAATACCTACATAAGACTTATTTTTACTTTGTATGCTATAAATGAGGAAGAAAAACACTTAAAGCATGTTACATTTCTCTAAAAGGAAATGGGATGCAAGAGCAATATCAATTGTCCCATAAGTATGGAAATTTCTCAATGGAAAAGAGAGCAACAAGTTTTGTCATACTTTCATATTTTTCTCCCTATCTACTATGCTCAAAGGTGGGAAGTTCAAGCTTGTAATAAATGTGAAATTCCTTCTTTGTTCTCATTTGCATACAGCTTCTTAGCTCACCCACACACATCCTCAAATTTTGTTTTAAGAAAAAATGAAATGAATGAAACAAAATGCCAAAAACTATATATAATCATATGTGTAGTATCAATAAATCTCGAGAATATAAAGGTTCCTATTTCTATAAACCAGTTCAACTTCATGAAGCAATGGAAGTTTTTTTTTTCTAATTCATAGAGTTTAAGATATTTCTATTTCATTCAAAATCCATGAAAATGGATCTAATATTGAGACACTGCGGGCCTGGGAAGATTTCAAGCACAGGCAAATACATATACCATTTAACTCTATTATATCACACTGGGTCATGGCATTATCTATTACATATATCAAATCAAAAGTCCTTGACCAAGCTAATTCTTTCCAACATGTGGGGTTTCCACCCTATGACTAAAAAACTCTGTATAAAAATGTTACTTTTAAGCTATTACTCTCAATGATGTACTCACCCATTAAAGCCCTTTCAGATGGAGAATAAACATAGGCCATAGTGTAAAGATAGAGGTTTAGGAGGCCATAGAATGCCATGAACTGTGCAGACGAGTCATACTGTGTGGACAGCTGAGCTACAAAGTTATCCTCAAGGACACCCACGCCAAACCTCAGAACAGTGATGATGAGGCTCACACACAACACAATAAGCATTAGCAGAGTTACAAATTTGAGCCGCATGTCTGCAGGAGAATAAGAGTTTAGTAGTAAATTCATAAATCTAAATCATACAAGATATTTTTCAAACTTCAAATAGGATAACAATAGCAGGATCTTTACAGACATTTGCGTTTCTGTATATCAACCCACATTCCAGTGCGGCAGACCCTACAGCATTTTTTAAAACATACTACTAAATGGCAGGTTCCTTGAAAAGCTTTACTGCATTATTTTCTGGCAACTGCTGGATCTGTGCAATTCTGAACATGTGAATATGCCAGTAACAAAAGCATATTCCCAAAACAGTTTACATAAAGTTTGTTGACACTGCACTACTAATGTCCTAAAGTACTGTATTTTTGTAACTAATTACATTATTTGAGTTTTAAACAGTACACATTGCAAAATTATAAATAAATGCACTAACAAAGTGTTAATGTGAATCATGTTTGAATCTTGTTACACAGATTCATCTGATCTTGTTTTAGTTGAAGAGGTATACAATGCCAAAATAACGCAAGTCTGGTCAGCTGTTAAATCATTATCATTGGTCAAAGAAGTAAAAATAAAAAAATATATATATATATAAGAAACCTCAAGATCTGCTGATTTTTGCTTGCCACTTATATTAAGCCTTACAGTGATGTAATAAAGCTTAGAAAATGCAGCCAGCTAACAAAAAATTCATTTGTAAGTCACTTGATAATAATAATCTTCTGTCTTTTCATACAAAACTGGATCAGAAATTAGAAAACCTTCAGAACATTAAATTTTGAAACATTTGCACAGTATGATGTTTACCTTGGCCACAGCTCTTCCTCTTCTAAAAGAACATAAAAACTTATAAGCAATTCATTTTCATTCATATCTCACCAGTTTGGAAATCACAGGGTAGTAAAAAAGGCAAAACTGAAATGATACTGTGTCATAACATCCTTTCTGTTCCCATGAAGTTTTTCATGGCATATTCATTTCAAAAAAAAGGAAGAAAATGCCTAATGAAATTTTCTTTACACTTAAAATGCCCATCAGCCTTAGAAGGTGGTGCAATCCACCCTTAATATGCTTAAAACAATTTAAATCATATCATAACATATCCCTGAACTGATCAGAATGACTGTTCCTATTCAATCCATTCAAATATTATTGCTTTGTCATTCCATACAAGTGCATTACACCACAGTACACTTTTATTTATCTTACTAGACACATCCTTGATAATGTCACCTTTCTCTAAATGCACATGGGTATTTGATACATAATAAATCAATGTTGGAAACTCACCAAAATATGGCATCGCTCTCAATTCACTATATGCTGTGATAATCAGATATGCCAGGTACAGCACATAGAATGATCCCGTCACAAAGAAAAAGATCTTGAAATTCTGAAAAATTCATATGGATGAAGAATACATAAAACTAAAGTTAAATTGGATAAGATTGGCTGAATACATCATGAGATGATCTAAAGCATGACCATAGAAAAGAAGTCAGTATACAGTGGCTCATGAATGAACACCATTTTTCCAGCCAACTATCTCCTATAAGCCTCTATTTGTCATATAAAAGGATTGCCCACTTGGAACCCCAACCAGACTAAAAATTACAACTAAAGTTAGAGAGCCAGTATTTCCTTGATAAAGCTTCCAATTCCACTTTCAAACAAATACCCTAAAGCTACCAACATTAGGGTGATTGCAATTTCTGCACCAAACCATTGTTGAAAAACCTATGCCTCTCAAATGAAAAGACATCTTCAGCCTTTAACAGTTCACTCATTCCATCAGTTCATCTCATATGCTATCTACTACTACTTCTCATACCTTCAAGTAATGTATAAACCTTCTTTATCAATCTATTATGAGCTATATGTTCTGAATGATAATACCATCTTAACAAATTTTGATTCAAGCACATTTCTAGTGATTCCTTTATACAGTACATCATCAGTTTTTATCTATCTATTCGTCTAATTCTGATTATACTAAACAGGATATCCATCTCTGCATTTCTTATATTGTAAGCTTCTGGACTTATAATTGATGCATTAAATGGGCCAAGTATTCCATAATACATAAGAATTACAAATGATACTAAAATTCAGGTAATTTACTATACAATTTTCTATTCACTTTACATGCTTCTATGCATAACTTTATTCTTAATGTCAGCTTTCCCAAACCATTCCTACTAGTCAGTTTCCAAATATCTCAGCTAACTAATAACTTTAACTCTTCTCTGTTCAAACTTGGCTATAAGTAAACTACTACCGCTCTTATTTACATTTACCAATATTCTATTTTGCAGAGATATTTCTTTCATTCCTTATGAATTTGTTGAAACTCACCTGAAAGTGATTGGTTTCTATAGCAGCAGAGTACAATGGATCTTGAAGTTCATAGTACTTTTGTAATGCTGCCATTATAACAGCTGTCATCCACAACAAGCCAACGGTACACAGCTTAGGCAAGTAAAAAGACATAAACGAACGCTCATTCTGGAAAAAAAATAATTACTACTCATGTGAGAAATTAAAGATGATGTGATGGTGCCTAAATGAAATAATATGCTTTTACTTATGAACAAAGCTCTCTGCACACCTGAAAAAACTTTCACTGGAAGGTGTATAAAACAATTTTTGTCCTTAAAAGAATATGTGTCAAAGAGGATTCATTCTCCTTAATCACCATAAAAAAGTACCTATAAAGTTAGCAGTCTTCAGTGACTCTTAACAAACACACAGTAATCCACTGAAGTCTTTAACATTACTGTGTGGTGATGCAGTAATGAATTGATACCAAGCAGCCAGAAATTTTCCATTCATGCAAAAAGAGAAAATGGATTGGGTAACTAAAATTCATCAATGTAGATCTAAGACTGGGGATGTTAGACACTCCTTTAACACATGTCTCTGCATGTGTCAGTAAATCCCCAATGATATGTATGTATATGAAAATAAATATCCATGCATATGTATGTGCAGCTCTATATGTATTTGTTACCATGAATATGATTCAGCAGCTTTGAAATTCTGACAAATGTTGTATAGACAGGATTTTTACTTAATACTAACAGATATATCACTAAGGTATACTTTTATCCAATTTCCATCCCCCATTAAAAGTGAGAAACAGTAATCTTTTTGATGCCACAGAAAACAGAAGAAACCATGGGATATGGAGAAAACTTGAAAATTACACACCTGTCTTAGACCATGATATATACATAGCCAGAAGAGCAGGAGGGAACACAAGAAGGTTGCCTGGAACATGGTGTCTACTAGTGCAGGTACCCAAGATTCCATAAGGAAGGTCATAGGGAACACTGGGTCTGTGGAAGAGCATCAAATCCATTGGCTGCTCATGGAAGATTTCACAAGGATTGAGCACATCTATAATCATATGCCAATTCTCCACTTTTTTGTGCATTATTGCAAAATATATATCAAAACATATCAAAGTAAAGGTATATAAAACAGCAAGAACTCTGGAATGCATTTCTGCAAGCACATCCTTCTGCATTCAGCCCAACAGCAAAATAATCTTACTTGTTCTTAACCAAATATTTTTACCACAACTTTTCATACAGTCATAATACACCCCCCCCATCATCTAACTATACCACTGCAACAACATCTCAAGGTAAATCTGATTGGCTACAAGTCAGCAAAAAATTCAACACTTGCTGTATCAATCTCCTTAGCCAAACCCACCATTCATATCCTCATGTTGCAATACTGACTTACTTCTCCTTCAGAGTGTTGTTAGCAAAGCTCCTGGACTCCTCATCTAGTTAAAATAACTTCACTTCACCTCCTTAAAGCCTCTTAACAAACACCCAAGTCCTAAGCAGTGATAATTCTTTTCCATCTAAGTACACACTAACACATCTAAACTTCAATCGTTCATAAGTCTTGGACACTATCAATAACATCTCTGTAATTTAGAAAGATAAACTACAGTCATACATGATATGGAATTTAACATGACCATTGTTCTGAACTTCTTATTTTCATTTCTTTTTTCCAGTTTAATTCTTTACCATGGCAAAAACAATCACATGCATTCCATAATGATCAGTTTCCCTTTCAGATCCCTCTTCACTTTTTACTCTTGATGTTACTCACCATTGTATAATAAAAGAAGTGGAAGAAGAATGGACATCCATTTTTGCTCAATGGACCAGTCGTACACTGCATACTTACGTAGACTATGAGCCAGCCAACACTGCCAACAAAATCTAACATTAATCTTGCAGAAAATGTGCTTTATTACAAACATATGGGGGTTAATGAGCTAAGACAGAATATAAGACGCAGTATAGGTATACCATGGATAGTCTGTAGTGCTTTCATGTGGATGGTTGGCTTTGTTTTCATTACAATTATAAATAACAGCTAAACAGTGCATATTAGGCTGTTGTTTGACTGTTCCTGACAATACCTTATTAAGGTGAATGAAGTAACTAGGTTGGTGTTCGATTGTTCCTAACAATACCTTGATAAGATGAATGAGGTAATCAGGTATAAAAAAATTCAAATGCATAAATTCTTAGTCTTAGCAAAAACTATCTACAGTTTTGTATCAGTATTCAAGCAACGAGGTCACATAAATGACCATTCAAAGTAAAGAGCACAATATATTTTCTTTCTAATTAACCCTTTAAGCCTCAGTACAATTATCATTTCCTCTTTGTCTGCAGCAAACATATTCAACATCTCTCTCAACACCTCTCTTTAAAAGAAAGGAATCCTGGCATTGTACAATAATAATCATTATTATTTT
Source organism: Panulirus laevicauda (assembly GCA_032273605.1). Taxonomy (NCBI): domain Eukaryota; kingdom Metazoa; phylum Arthropoda; class Malacostraca; order Decapoda; family Palinuridae; genus Panulirus; species Panulirus laevicauda. The sequence continues at coordinate 172 of JAUTXX010514490.1, read as the reverse complement.
AGTTCATTATAATTTGTCGCTGTCTCCCGTGCTAGTGAGGTAACGCAAGGAAACAGACGAAAAAATGGCCCAACCCACCCACATAAATAATATAATTATTTTATTTATTTTGCTTTGTCGCTGTCTCCCGCGTTAGCGAGGTAGCGCAAGGAAACAGACGAAAGAATGGCCC
>JAUTXX010514479.1:0-11756 GCA_032273605.1 Panulirus laevicauda | reverse complement strand
CCTCCTGCTGGGTCATCTGTCGGCTAAGACTCGGGAGAGGGTTCCACTTCCAGCGAGGAGGTGGCGACATCTTCATCTTCGTAACTGTAAATGGCGTCTTCGTACACGACATCGCCGGCCACCTCCCCTTCGATGAAGATTGGTTCTTCTATAGCCTCCTCCTCCTCTTCCTTCCTCAGCTCGAGAAGCTCTTCCTCTTCCTCCTCCTCGACCCCCTTCCCAGAGGCCTCTAAGGCGCCGGGGGTGTCCACCACCACGTTTTCTGGAGGTCGGCTGAAGATAATGAGTGTAGACTCGGCCCCGCTGAAGCCATTATCATCTATCTCATCAAGGGCTTCGTCCCTCTCCAGCGTCTCGTCCACCACGAAGGAGCCCTCCGCCGAGAGCTCGGAGCCGCGGAGGCGCCCACGCCCTCGGGCGCGTCGGCGCGCCTTCAGCCAGTTGGGGACGTCGCGCCCTTTGGCGTTGGCCAGGTTGCGAGCCCTAGGGCTGCCCAGGTTTCGGATTCTCTTGACTGTTGAGGTGCGCGGGCGTACGGTCGTGGACGGAGCGGAGGGGTCTGCGTCCTTGTTCGATCGGACCGACGGCGTCCGGGTGCGCGGACGGATGCGCCTGCCGAAGGCCTGGGCTGAGGGCTGGGTCACGGGCGCCTCCAGGTCGGTGTCCCTGGCGGAGAAGCCGTCCTCCTTCTGTCCCCTGCGGGGCTTGAGCGTCCGCGCGACAGAGAAGGGCGGGAAAAGCGTGACCCCTTCCTCCTTTTTGGCCGGGTCTTCGGCGTCCTTCTTGGCGGCGGAGGAGGAGGTCTCTGGCTCCTTCTTCGCCTGCCCGAGGGGCCTGGGCTTGCGCCTGAGGAACGGGCGTCTGTTGGCGACGCCGAAGGCAGCCCTGGGCTTGAAGGTCGTGATCTTGACGGTCGTGGTGGGCGTGGCGGGCGTCGTGGGCGTCTGCTGCTCCTCACTCGCTACCACTTCGTGGAAGGGGCGTGTCTGGTCGTCCTCTGGAGCTGCGGTGGTGGTGCTGGGGGCGGCGGCAGTGGTTCCAGGCCTGCGGAATGACCGCAAGGTGGGTCCGCGAGCACGCTGGGGGGGTCTGCGGTCCCCTGTTGATTCCTGGGAAGACGGTGTCTGGGGCCTGGGGAACGAAGGGGGTCGGAAACCCCGAGGTCTCTGGAAGGTAGGGGTCTCTGGAGGCTTGACGTCCTGGAATGATGGAGATTCCAGATCGCTGACCGACGGTCGGGAGAACGATGGAGCTTCTGGCTCGCTGAAGGAGGGAATTGATGGAGTTCCTGGGTCACTGAATGATGGAATTGATGGAGGTTTTGGTTCGTTGAAGGAGGGAATTGATGGAGTTTCTGGGTCATCGAATGATGGAGATTTTGGTCGTGTGAATGATGGAATTGATGGAGTTTCTGGGTTATCGAATGATGGAGCTCTTGGTCTGGTGAATGATGGAAGTGATGGAACTTCTGGTTCAGTGAATGATGGAGATTTTGGTCGGGTGAATGATGGAAGTGATGGAACTTCTGGTTCGGTAAATGATGGAGGTTTTGGTCTGGTGAATGATGGAATTGATGGAGATTTTGGTTCAGTGAATGATGGAGGTTTTGGTTGGGTGAATGAGGGAACTGATGGAGCTTTTGGTTGGGTGAATGATGGAACTTCTGGTTCGGTAAATGATGGAGCTCTTGGTCGTGTGAATGATGGAATTGATGGAGCCCTCGATTCACTAGAGGACGAAACTGATGGGAACTTTTGTCTGCTGGATGGAACTGAAGGAGCTTTTGGTTCAGTGAAGGACGGGATTGAAGGAGCCTTTGGCTGCCTGGAGGATGGAATTGATGGCTTCCGGACATCCTGAAGAGAGAAGTCGGAGGGAGACTTGTGTTCCAGGGACGATGGAGTCTCCTGTGGCCTTGGGGTGAAAGGCAAGAACGTGGGCAACACTAGAGGCTCAGGCGAGGTGGTGAATGTTTCGGGCTTCGGGGTGGACACCGACAGCGGTGTCGGCTGGGGCGAGAAGGTGAACACTTCGGGCCTCGGAGTGGACACCGACAGCGGTGTCGGCTGGGGCGGGAAGGTGAACACTTCGGGCCTCGGAGTGGACACCGACAGCGGTTTTGAGGAGAAGCCGAACCTGGAATGGGTCTGCGAAGTAGGAGGTCCGTTCCTTGTGGTGACCTTGGGCCCTGGAGATGACTGGAAGGAACCTCCTGGAACATCTGGGAACACAGACTCCGAAGGCGTCGCTGGCGACGACCCAGCGACGGATTGGGGCGCAGGGGGCGTGGGCAGGGGGACGGGTCGAGAGGAGAGCCTGGGGACGAAGGGCGTGATAAAGCCGGGTTGGAAGGGCTTAGGGGTAGGCTGGGGTATCAACTGTGGCTTCGGGGATGACTGTATGAACTTAGGGCCCCTGCCTACTGTAGGAGGCGAGGCCGTGGTGGTCCTGGTGGGTCTTGGGGTGTTGATGCGGGGCGGGAACGTGGGCTCAGACGCCCCCTGGGGCGCCCCGGAATCCTGGGGCGGGAATGTCAGACTGGGGCGGAAATCATTCTTGATCTGGGGGAAGTCGGGGCGAATGATTGGCTGCTCCCCGTTGAAGACGTTGCCTTCGAGGTCATGCTTGGAGGAGGATGACCCCCCCGAGGGGGAGTGGGACTTAGGGATTGGCTGGCCGGATTGGGGGAGAGATTGGCTAAACGTCGAGGAGGAGGACTGGTCGGTTTTAGAAGCCTGATTGGATTGGTGGAAGGATTGGGTAGATGTTGAGGAGGATTGGGTTGGCTGGCTGGGTAGGTGGAAGGCATGATTAGGCTTGGGGAAAGACTGGTCGGGTCTAGGGGACTGGTCGAGAGGTTTCCTAGGCTTGGGGAAGGTCTGGTCGACTGGTTGAGTGGGCTTAGGGAAGGTCTGGTCGACTGGTTGAGTGCGCTTGGGGAAAGACCGGTTGGATTTGGACGAATGACTGGATATATGGAAAGACTGGCTTGAAGTGGCAATGGCTCGACCAGGCTGGTTGAATGGTTGACCTGGTCTAGGGAAGGGTTGAGTAGGCTGTTTGGATGGCTGGTTGAATGGTTGACCAGGCTTAGGGGGCTGGTTGAATGGTTGACCAGGCTTAGGGGGTTGGTTGAATGGTTGACTAGGCTGGTTGAATGGTTGACCAGGCTTAGGGGGCTGGTTGAATGGTTGATCAGGCTGAGGGGGTTGGTTGAATGGTTGACCCGGCTTCGGGGGTTGGTTGAACGGTTGACTGGGCTGGTTGAATGATTGACCAGGCTTAGGGGGTTGGTTGAATGGTTGATGGGACCGGTGGAAAGATTGGCTAGACTTGGCGAATGTTTGACTTTGGTGGTTGGTTGATGGTTGGGTGGCTTGGTTGAAAGGCTGACCAGGCTTGGGGAAGGGTTGAGTAAATTGGCCTTGCTGGTTGAATGGTTGACTGGGCTGGTTAACCTGGTTGAATATCTGACTGGGCTGGTTAACCTGGTCGAGTGGTTGACCGGGTTGGTTGTTAGGTTGGTCGAATGGTTGACCGGGCTGGTTGAATGGTTGATTGGGCTGCTTGTTAGGCTGGTCGAATGGTTGACTGGGCTGGTTTTGTCGGTTGAATGGTTGACTGGGTTTGTTAGGCTGGTTGAATGGTTGACCGGGCTGGTTTAATGGCTGGTTGAATGGTTGCCTGGGCTGCTGGTTAGGCTGGTCGAACTCTCGACCGGGCTGGTTAGCCTGGTTGAATGGTTGGCCAGGCTTGGGAGAGGGGTGGCTAGGATGGGGGAGGATTTGCCTAGCATGGTGGACGAGGGTAGCGGGTTCAAAGAAGTTCTTGCTAGGCTGGGATGGCTGGCTAGGCTGGGATGGCTGGCTAGGCTGGGATGGCTGGCTGGGTTGGGATGGCTGGCTAGGCTGGGATGGCTTGCTAGGCTGGGATGGCTGGCTGGGTTGGGATGGCTGGCTGGGTCGGGATGGCTGGCTGGGTCGGGATGGCTGGCTGGGTTGGGATGGCTGGCTAGGATTTGCAAAAGACTGGCTAGGCTGCTGGGGGACAGGCTTGGGGCTGGGACGGCTAGGCTTGGAACCCTGTCCTAGCTGTGGGAACGGGGAGAGAGTCGGCTGGTTGGGGCGCTTAGGGAAGGGCTGTGGGAGTTTGGTGTTGGGTGTGAAGTGTTTGGGGAGTGGGGAGGGCTGGCGTGTTGGCCTGGGGTTGGACTGGGGTGGTGGGGAGTGGGGAGAAGGGGAGCGACTGAGGTGAGGTCTGGGGTGTGAGGTGGAGGGGGTTGGACGGGGTGATTCCAGCTTGGCTTGGCTCCTCGGGATGATTTGCACGTTGGGGGAGGATGACCCCAGGTTCTTCCTCCTGCTGGGGGAGACAGGACGTGCCTGGATGTTCAGGGCGGCCGAGGCTGGGGGTGAGGAGGGCGTGGTGGTGGTGGTGGTGGCGAAGAAGGGTCGCGACTTCCCCTGGGAGCCGGGCAACACGACGGGGATGTCCCTGGAGAGCTGGCCCACGCCCCTGGGCAAGTCGAATCTGACGAAGCCCGGCGGTGGCTGGCGCCCGTCCGGGGTGAGGAAGGTCTGCGGTAAGGGCTTGCCCCCGTTCTGGATGTGTGGTCCAGGGGCGTCGCCATCCGGCACCAGCGGGATCTTGATGTATCCCGGCGGAGGAGGGACGTGGGACGGGGCGATGAAGACGCGCGGGAGTCGGTCCTCTTCCTTCCCTTCACGAGCGTCGTCCAAGGGCGTGGACAGGGCCGCTTCCAGGAGGCGAAGTTTCTCGCGGGCTTCCTTCTCCTGGCCCTGGGCAGCCACTAGGGACATGGCCAGCACGCCCCCAGGGGCGCGCCCGGACACGCCCCCAGACACCACACGCCCTCTATGGTCCCTCTTCTGCTTGTCCGAGAACCCTAGCGTCTGCACTGCTTCAGGAGCGGGCGGGGGAGGACCCTCCTGAAGGGGCAGAGGGGGGAAGGAAGCCACGATGGCTTGACGGGGCAGCTGGGACTGAGCCGAGGCGGAGTCCACGACCTCCTGACGAAGGAGAGGGGGCTTGACCTCCTCCTCCTTCGACGTGGCCGCTGGGGTGTTCGACGAAGGGAGGGTAATGCGTGCCATCTTGGCGGACGTGAGCTGCCTGATGGAGCCGTGAGGGAGGTAGACCAGCTGCACACGCCCTTCAGAGTCGCTACTGGCGGAGGTCTGCTGCTCCTGAAGAGGCAGCGACGGCGTCCTATGGGCCTGGACCACTGGGCTGGGCACCAGGCCGGGCTTGGACTTGCCAAAGGTGGGTTTGTTGACGTGGCGAGATTTGAGGTGGGAGATCGGGATGACGGGCGCCTCCTGGATCACGGCGGCTGGGGCGGTGCGCGTCCCCCCCAGCAGGAGACCGCGGCCCTTGCGACATGTCGGGCACGGGGCCAGGATGGGCTGCCACTCGCTGTAGTCCCACACCGGCTCTGAGGCCTGGGTTCGACACCCGACGAACACCAGCGAGGCCGTCGCTAGCAACGCCAACCTGCAACACATGAGGGGATTTAGCAACACAAACCTCCAACACAACACACTGGTTATCTCCTCCAACACAAAACACTGGTTATCTCCTCCAACACAACACATAACACATTGCCTAACTCAGCCAAACCCGTAACACTAAATTTATTATAAAAATAGGAAATAGTGAAAAGGAAAGATTTTACATCACAGAAGTGGGACATTATGAATAAGTAAGATTTTACACCAAAGAAAATGGGACATTATGAATAAGTAAGATTTTACACCAAAGAAAATGGGACAGAGGAGGGAAGAGGACACTAACATAACAAGAAAAGAGTAACTTTAAATCTTCGAAAATATGAACCTCTGATTCCTAGTGTTCTAAATCACGTTAATCATTTCTCTCATTCGGAGAAGCGGCAGAGATAGGAAGAGAGGAGATTTGGGATCAGTGCGAGAAAAAGAACATGGGGAGTCAGGGTGGGGCGGAAGAGCCAGGTGAAGTAGTGTGGAATCACCAACGTCATAATGAACTGAAATTAAGGAGAAATACCACGATAGAATACCTAGCGGTGTGGGGGGGTATAGGGGGAGCGAGGAAAGAGTCGCTCTCCACACTGTGTACTTCAAATGGATCGAATAGATTATCCAATTAGAGGCCTGAGACAAGCAAATAAGGCCAAGAAATGGTAGTTTAGAGAAACAAGGTCAAATGTCTCGCCCATTTATACCCTCCAATGAGGAGGTGGACCACAGGTGAGACATAGAAGAGGTCAACCGGCAATGCGAATGAAGAAAATGAGATGCGGCGTGTTTGAGAAAGTTAATGACAGACTGGGAGATAATAGAGATGATAGAACTGGGAGGGGGGGGGGTTTACTGATTGCAGGCATGCCGGCTCCGGAAGCACTGCCCGCCGCAGGGAAAGTCAATGACAAAACAGCCGAGGACGGAGGGTGGGTTGACTGCTCATCACTGTCGAAGTTGACACGGGAGGCATTTCCAAATGGAGGTTTTTTTTTTTCTTCGAGGGAGGGGCATGAGGTTTCGTGGAGCCTATATAATAGTTGGAGAAATGCATTTAAATTGGAAAGCCTCGGGAGAGAGAGAGAGTGTGTATATTCTACGCAGGGATGGGCTGTGTACACGCTGGTCCACACACACACACACACACACACACACACACACACACACACACACACACATCTTGGTAAAGGGAAAACCAAGATGGCGCCCCACACGCGGCGAGCAAAACTTCTTTTACCAGCGCGTGAGGCAGTTGGTGGGCAGATTCGAGAGGAATCTCTCACCACTGGTCACAACCGTTAATCACCCCCCCCCCCCATCAATTATATCAATTAAGTTCGCAGGAAACTCCCCTCTTCCTCCCACAGTGGCCTCCCCAACTCTCACTCTTCTTCTCTCTTATCTTTTATCTTAATTTCGATCGCCTGCCATGGCTGTTATTTCATCTCCACCACGAAGAAAGAAGGCTAACCTCATCCACAACTCGTATAATTACAAATAAACATCAATTCACCCTAAGATTAACGTAAGAAAACGTTGCTCTATCAATCCTCAAAGTGTTTCAGTCTCTAGACTCCATTTAAAGAATTAAAATCAGGAGATGATATTATCCCTGAATATCCCAGGGAAAAAAAAGTAAATATATATGTTTCAAGATGGAAGATTCAGGCTTCACACACACACACTCTCTCTCTCTCTCTAGCTTTCACCACGCCTGTTGTCCACTGTGATGTGTCATAACCCTACCACAAAACATCCACAACCCTCTCTCTTTCTCTCTCTCTCTCTCTCTCTCTCTCTCTCTCTCTCTCTCTCTCTCTCTCTCTCTCTCTCTCTCTCCGTAGACTATCGACTTCTCCCTCCCTCCCTTCCTTCCCTCCTCTCTCTCTCTCATTCGCTGTGTGTCTCCTCCCTACACACCACATCCTCTGCAAGAGGCTTGCACTCTGGGCAAACTAACCCTTGTGGTTAACCCATTGTCTGTGTCTTTCTTCTCATCAGCTTGTCCATGTATGCAGCCCCTCTCCCCCCTCCCCGCAGCCAGCCAGCCAGCCAGGCCCCAGCCCCTTCCTACCAGCGTGATTATGCAAGCACCAGCTCTTCGCCAGCCCCCTCCCCTACTCTCTTCTTCCCAGCGCGGTTATGCAGATCGAGTTGGTAACAAATTCTCATGGTTGGACGAGGTCTATTGTGGCAAAACTTTGCCTCGTGAAAAGTGCGCTCGAAATGGTGATGGTAAATGCTTAACCCCCTGTTGGGAACTCAGGATTAAACTTAGGGTACAAGGCGTTTCTGGAACTCTTATGGTAACTCAAAGTTGAGCATGATAGGGTATAAGACCATCTGGATCTCCTTTGGTAACTCAAAGTTGAGTATAATAGGACATAAGACCATCTGGATCTCCATAGGTAACTCAAGGCTGAATATGATAAGGTATAAGACCATCTGAACCTCCTCTGGTAGCTTAGGATTAAGTGTAATGGGGTGTTAGGTGTTTTTCATACCTCAGTCGGGAAGTCTATAAATTTGTTGATAGGTCAAAAGGTCTTTTCTAGACCTCGAGTGTGTGTGACGTCAAACGGATAACCAATACTGTCTCATCGCTGCCTCCATACTGAGGTGAGCTCAGTTTTCCTCGAAGGCAAAATATTATCTTTCGCTAACTTATTTTTTTTGGAGACTGTACACACACGTGTGATAAGCCAGTATTCCTTACTTGAAACAAAAGAAACATGAATATGCTTTACTACGGTGGGAAATCAAGCAATCACCTCCGTCTCATTCAAGTCTGTGTTGCTCTGAGGTGTGCCTAAGATTGTTTAAACAACCGAACCACTGAACGGACCAAGAAGGAACGCTAGCGATTAAAAACATATACTAAATGATGACGTATGTAGAATAGACCAAGTGATTATACGAAAGATAAATGAATGAAGGACAAATAGACTCTAAATTGTGTCTTGTGATGTGAATATATTGTCCAGAGTCAAGTGAAGGTGATAGTTTGGGCGAGAAGCCTCGTACTTCCACGCTACTGGGTAGATCACCTATGCATGAAATTCCTCCCTCTCCTCCACGCCTAACTTCATGTGTCCAGAGGCGTCGTGTGATGATGATGATAATGATGATTACCTCACCGAATCAACTTATCTCGGGCTATCCTCATGTCGGAGAGTCCGCCCGGAACCTGACGACGGTAGCATTGTTCGTTGCCCAGGATAAAGGCGTCGGATTTAGAGCGGCCAGACGATGCCAGAGAAGATGAGTCAAGGAACCATAAAGACAGAGGGAGATGTGGCTGTTCACGCTGAAGATACCGAGGATCTTATCTTTCTTTCTGTCTGTCTGTCTGTCTTTCTCTCTCTCGTCCTTTTCATCATAGCCTGGCTTCAGTCTTCGTAAGTGTGATAAACTTTTCTTAACTTCTGCTCTCTTTCTGGGAAGCTCAAACACTGTACTCGGGGAAGGCAAGCCAGGTCCTCAAGGGACCTACGTAACCAAGAAAGGGAGGAGGATAAGTCGGCACCGGACTTAGGTACCCTGGGAACGAAGGAGGACATGTCTTCAGTGGACCTAGGTGCCCTGGGAAGGAGGGAGAACAGGTCGGCACTGGGATTCCAATCCATTCTTCCTTTACCCAAACTTAGAATCACTGAAATTCAAGGGTGAAATGTGCCACGAAGCCATTTATTCATTCATTCAACTCCTCTACATTTTCGAAACTTTCTTTTCGTCAGTGCTCCACCGCTACACTCATTAGTTTCTGATCAAAAAACACTTACAGTATCGGAAGCCGCAGAGGTCGAACGAGTACCTCGCATGGATTAACATACTTCGAGCAGGTCTTCTTCCTGAGGTTCCTCTCAGATCACCATGTACTCCAGCCCTGTCATCGCTGCGATCATAAAGGTAATTTGACCATCGCATCTTCATGTCTTGTTCTTTACAGTAAAGTCTCGAGTAGTTCGCTGCGTGTCGACCCCATGGCTGTGGCTCGAAGTGTCATAAAACTCTTGAAGATGAGCTTTTTCTTCTTCTTTTTAAAAGCATCTAGTTCCCTAACCGGTCAACTACTAGAGTCATTAAGGCCGTCGATGTCAAGTTATAACAACCCATCGGAAAAATCGTTCAAACACCTTCTTCAGGTGTTTACGATAGTTCTAAGACCATACACGCTCTCGCTGTACCCACTGTCCTTGATCTACTCAGGGAATTTACCAGTCTTCTACCATGCTGAGGAGCTCAGCGCATCTCCTCATGTTTGCGCTCCCCTGAGGGCTTTGATCATCAATCCACACAGTCAAGTCCTTCTTGAAGACTAGTTTCCCTAAAGATAATTCCATTGTAAGGGTCTACTTTCAAGATAACATCCATTAACGTTCATATTTTTGTCGGTTGGATTCTCACACGTCGATTCGTGGCTCACATTAGCAGGAAATGATTGATCTCTCGTCACCAGCCGACCTGGAAACACAGACCTCAAAAGTATACCACATTAGGGAGAGTTTACAAGCTTTCATTGAGACTTTGGTGTTCGCAGGAAACATCAAGAGCTTAAGGAAACCTTCTGGGAGAGGAATATCAATGAAGCAAACCAATGGCACTCTTCGAGGAGCCATCTTTAGGTAGCGTAGGCGAGTGCTTGCAGCCAGTTATACTCGTCACTGCTAATAAACCACCTCTAATAAACGAGCAATTTTCTGGCCTGTCCAGGACACTACACCATCTCAAGATGGAATACGTCGAAGGCCTTGGAAGCCACTATTCGTCTTACACAGCCTGAGTGGGACGTTGTCGAAGTCATCGAGGGCACACAGCCTGACCATGAACACCCGTCGGATCGAAACCGAAAGGCTTTTTCCAGAACCTTCATACAGGTTCAACTCCCTCGCAAAGGACCTCGGCAAAGGTCACGTACGTGACCAGCAACAACAAGTCTCTCTCTCGACTCTACCCCGAAAAGCCAGCCTATCGAGAGACGTCCCATTGTGGTATGTGTCGCAAGGAATTCACTCTGAGAGAGAGGAGAAATTCATTGTCCCGCTGAAACATTCATACACGATTCATATATGTCCAGCGGGTATTCTTTCCTCATAATTCGGAGACGACAGACAACAGACGATCCTCATTTTCTGAAGAAAATATTCTTCTGCCAACGAGTTAGTCAACTAAAGAGAAGAAGCATCAGAGAGGTGGGATGATCAGGGAGTTTTCAAGTTTTAGATCATCTTTTCCATTTGATTATCGCGATTTGTACGTCTTTCACACTCTTGAAAGAAATAAAACCTCACACTTTCATCCCTGACTCAAAAGACATTATTCCTTGCTTGGTAAATATTTTCTCTGTCCGGAAATTTACCATCTTGTTGACATTGTGATCAAGCTTCTTGGGAAAGTGTCTTCATTAACGTTTAATCTCCGACCTTCAGGAGTAACTTAGGCAGTCTATACTGTACTCATGTGGGGGCCAGTCTGCAGCAAACTCGCCCCTTCCCACCCACTCTCTCGTTGACAATCAGGCCTTTACATAGGTGGATATGGGAGCGAACCCTGGAAAAGTGATGAAGCTGAAAATATCTCAGTTGAAAGCCTCCCTACAACAGTCTCTCATTTCCCTTGGATTACTTTTCCATCCCAAATAATCTATTTCACACAAATTCTTTCTAAACATGTTTATCTTTTTACATTCTCCTCCCTCCCTTTCTTTCTTTCCTTTTATCTCGTCCCCTTCTCTTTTTCTATTTTGTTTTTAATCTTTCCCGTTTCCTTCCCCTCCCCTCTTTCTCTCTTTCCCTGGCGCTCTCTCCCCTTTAAACCAGCTCTCAACGCGGCCCAAGCCTACACAACAAAACAAGGTAAATACAGAGGTTGCTATAAATACACGACATTGTGCGACTTCCACCAGTTGTACTCCAGAAGGGGATTTGTCTTCCCGAATGGAATCTGGGTCCCCTTGAATAGGATCGAGGCCTCCTTGAATGGGATCTAGTGATTCTAAGTGGAATCAAGGTATTCCAGAAGACGATATATGTCTCTTTGAAGGGGATCAAGGCCTTCCTGAATAGCATCTAGCTCATCCTGAATGGAATCTAGGCCTCCTTTGCTTAATGAGGCTGAAATGTTGAGTGTTGTCCTTCGGGGAAATCTATTGTCTTGAGAGATTTGCTTTGTTTGGGCTGAAACCCTGTTGTATCATGATCATTTTAGACCAGGTTTTGTCATGTGTGTCAACCTAAT
>JAUTXX010514468.1:0-11756 GCA_032273605.1 Panulirus laevicauda | reverse complement strand
ACTCACCCGCCCCGCTCTCAAGCTGCGAACGAGCCATCATGCTCAGCGCAGAGGAAATGTCTCACGGCTTGATCATTAAATACAGGAACTGAGGCGAGTGTGTGTGTGTGTGTGTGTGTGTGTGTGTGTGTGAGTAGGGGGGAGGAGGGGGTCACGGGCTTTGGGGGGGTGGAGGGGTACCGGTGGGCTGGGAGGGGAGAGATGGAACGGGTCCTCCAGGAGAGGTGCCAGGTACCGCTATCCATTGCCACATCACCTTTCCTAAAGCAGGGTATACCAATCCTCACCTTATGAGACCTCATCTTAGCCTTAATACATCATTCCCGTTGGATATGTGACGTTTCTGCACCAAGGGAGAAGCAAAATAAGGAATATGATTCATTTATCTGCCTTCCTAGAGGACAGTTATGTGTGCTGAGTTCTCAAGCGTCATCTACTAACCATATTTGCTCGCCTTTCTGCTCCCGATTTCTAAACATGACAAACGAAATACATATCTAATCAGCATGCCGATCATCAAAATCAAAAGTTTGAGGTAAGAACGATGCGACAAAGAGCGAAAATAAGATAATAAACACACAATGGCGACAGACCAGGTAGGAGGCGTGCGCATGCGCGGAGTTAAGCGGGAGGCGCTAGCACCTAGCACCCACTTTCACTATATTACACTTGCGGCTCACTACTTGCGTAGCGTACAAGTCTCCAGAGCCGGACGCAGCAGGCTCGTCAACACTGCCTGGGCCACACACTCTCGGCCGCTGGTGCTGTGTGGTGCTCCACCCCACCCACCCACATGTACAGGTGCTCTCAAGAACTTAAGCTGCCGTAGCTCCCACAAGCCAGTTAGTTCGTGCCCGGGTGTGGACTTGTGCACAAGACCGATAGTAGTGTTGACTGAAGCGCTGAAATGGTGTGAACGAGAGAGAGAAGGAGAGAGAGAGAGAGAGAGAGAAGCTTCAAACGAAGTTCTTTTTTTTTTAAAACAAAAGTTTATCGGATATATATTTCTGTTTTATAATTTTACGGTGTACACAGTGCTGTCGAGATGCCGAAGATCTTTCTTATCAAGGACCGCCTGCAGCAGCAGCAGGCTAAGCTCCTGGAAGCCCAGAAAGCAGGAACGCCCCACGACGACGACCGCGGCCGTCATGTGGACGTCCACAGCTCCCCCTTCGCAAGCTGTCCCTCCACCCTCGACTTGCGGAGGGAGAGGTCCCCTCCACGGGTGTCCCACATGGACACCACGCCGTCCACACTCCACCTCAGGGAAGACAGTATAGCCCACAGGGGACGAGACGATCGTCTAGACCTGTCCCGAGACAGTCGGCTGGACTTGATACGAGAAGCCCGCCTTGACATATCGAGAGACAGCCGCCTCAACCTATTGAGGGAAAGCCGCCTTGACTTGTCACGGGACTCTCGACTGGAGGTGTCACGGGATGCCCGCCTCGACCTGGACAGAGAGAGTTCCCTGGATTTACGAATGGGTGAGAAAGGTGGGGAGCGTTGCGGTAGCCCGTGCACTCGCTCCTCGCGATATTCTCCCTCACGCCCTTTGGACGACCAGCCAGACGACCAGCCGCTCTCACTCACCATCAGGGACAGAGGTAAGGCAATGATGCTACGCTAAACTACGCTTATCCAGTATTGTCACTAGTTTATTGTCCAAATATTGCGACGGTAACAAACACTTGAGGGACTTTTTGGGGGGCGTGTATTACGGCCCTGTTCTGATAGATTTTACACGTCTGCCTTATTCTCTTTTGTATTTCTGCTATCCCTTCACTGTTATCATGTAGCTTGAACCAGGAAACCTCTGCATGTTGTTATCTGTTCATCTGAGGTAGCGTGAGTCTTTGTTCTTCCCACCTGACGAACGGAGGACTGGGAGCTGACAGCTTCCCCCACAAGACACATAGCAGCTACCGAAGCGAGGGTTCTAAATGCCTAGATGGAAGTCAAAGTCTGTGTGATCTCTCGAATGATCCTGTACCTTAAACAATCACAAAGAAGACGAAGAGACACTGTGAAAGAGGTAGTATGCGGAGGCCGGTAGAAAAGAAGAGGTAGACTGTTGACTGGTGGACAAAGTAGGCTGTAGAGACTGGTAGACAAAGTAGGCTGTAGAGATTATAGGTGCAGTAAGATAACTCGCTTCGACTGAAGATATTTCAGATGAAGATGTCAAAGAAATTATATGTTACTAGGTATCTAGGAACGACTCTTAAGTGTTCCTAATGATTCATGATCTTTATTTCCGCTTCCAAATATGTGGAATATATAAAAAAGAAACTGGCGGCAGCGTATGTAGTTCTGACACCGGCTTTTGTACTATTGATGGCAGTATATGTACTACTGGAGCCAGCGTATGTAGTACGAGCACCAGTGTGTGTAGCACTGACCCCGGCGTATGTAGTCCTGGCGCCAGCGTACGTAGTACTGGCACCAGTGTATGTAGTACTGACCCCGGCGTATGTAGTACTGGCGCCAGCGTATGTAGTACTGGCACCAATGTATGTAGTACTGACGCCAGCGTATGTAGCACTGGAGGTAACGTATGTAGTGCTAACGCCATTGTACGTACTAGTACTGAGCGCATGCATTACTGGTGGCAGCAGATATAGTACTGACGCCAGCGTATGTAGCACTGACGACGGTATATGTAACACTGGCGCCATTATATGTAGTACTGACGCCAGCACATGTAGCACTGACGGCAGCTTATGTAACATATTGGTGAACATAAATGTTTCCTTTTGTTCATTCTTGTGGCGTCCGGCGCCAACCAAGTCGCATTAAATTTACCTCGTCTCGGACGGGCGAATTCATTTCCCACTCATTCCCTTTTGCTGCCTTTTTAGCCATAGATCACGAAGGAACTCGAGATGGTCGCATCCCACTCAATTTCCCCCTCCTCCTCCTCCTCCACCTGTTTCGAAAAGTGGTAAGAGCGGGAGAGACAGATCCACGTCTGCTACAGGAGGTGGCGAGGGTTGTGTGTGGAGGAGGAAGTGATGCCGCAACACGCCACATACACACACACACACACACACACACACACACACACACACACACACACACAACTTGTTGACCCTGGCGGCGCAGGGACGCCCAACGGGACTTTAGAAAAGTCTTTGGAAAGGACCTGATGAGTGCCATTCTCGCGCCACCTTACAAACAGGTTTCCCCGGACCACCTGCCCCGGACCACTAGCCCAAGACCACTTCTTGGACCACTGTGGATGTTCAACAGGTGCCTGAGAACGTCCCCGGACACGGCGGAGAGGGAGCCTAAGGGATGGCCCTGTTGGAGGCAGGACAGGACTACGTTTTTGTCAGGCTGTTGGATCTCCGGGGGAACTTCGTCCCTTCCTAGCCACGTTTTTTTTTTTTCAGTCAGTTTTGGCAAACCATTTTTTCTCCTACTGATGCAACAAGCTTCGGATCGAGGTCCGACATACGAAGAATCCCATAACATTGCTGCATCGATCTATATAGCTTCAAAAATCTTGTCCCTTTGCCGCGGTAATTGTTATACATATATACACAGAGGCTGTGGTGATGCCATGCATGAACGTGTCAAAAACATCTCCGTGGAGGCAAGCAGCCGTCCTCAATAGTCACGTCACTCACAGTCCACATCACCAAGCTTTAGCTTCAGTCGAGTCGAACTCACGTATAAGCTTAAGGACAGCCTCACACTCTCCTGAGTTTAAACAAACTCCAGGATTTTCTCTTGATTGAAATTAACATAATTCACGGTACTATTATTTTCATTAATTCAACAGACTGTAATCGTACTAAGCTTAATCAGCTTGATGTATCTGAATCAGATCAATTCCCTAAAACCATAAATGGCAAAGTATTTACTTCGTCTCCAGTATAAAACTCTATGATGATGCGTTCAACTTGATACCTTTACAAAACATGTAAAACAACATCATCCATATTCTCCATTTTTCCCCACTAATAATGTCTACAAGATTCGAGAAAGGAGAAAAAAAACAAAGACAATTCAATCGATGCTCGGAGACTCCCAAAAAATACGAATGCGTCTCCTCTCAGGCTCCAAGAGTGCACCTGCTCTCAGGCTCTGAGGGTGCCAGTGTGTTTACTCCCGGGCAACAAGAGTGCGAGTATGTGAGACCCACATACTCCAGAAGGTCCAGTAACATGGCATCTACCGTCCGACATCTCCCTGCACCTCCACCTCCGCCGCCGTTATTTCCCTCGCCACTTTTGCTCGTAGGACATCGTCTGCGTCAACTCCCATAGCTGTCCTTCGGCTTCCATCAACCCTTGTTATCACAAATACTTGTAAAAATCATTAGACTGGAGTTTTACGGTACCCGTGGGGAGTCGTCCTGTCTCTGGGTATCGTCAATTCTTTAAATAATGGTTCAGTAAAGTCATCCGGATAACAGGTTACATCAAGTGGGAGAGATGATACAAGGCTTTACAGATGTCGTAACGAAGGTTCCATGGTTGAATCGCTACATCAGTTGGCTCAAGTTTCAATATCAGTTGGCTCGTGGTTTCGACGACCCTCAACTTGACCATAGCTTGCCATACGTCATGTCACAAGAGCACAAGGCCGCTGTATTAAAGGCATCACAGCGAAGAACTCACCCAGCCTCAGAGATCCCATCGTCCATTAACAGTGACAAGGAAACAGTTGGGCGTATCGGATATCGGGGGGTGGTTTAGGGCAACCTTGGTCACCAGCTCCTGGACTATGAGATATTGTTTCTCTGCCCCGGAAAGACCAGAGCGAGGTTACACCTTGTCATACGCCTTAACCTCCCTTCGCTGCTGTTCTACTTAGGCGGGCTACAGCATCATGAATATCTATCTACCCCGTCCTAACGCTTTTGAATAGATTCAGTTTTTTCTTGGTCAAGAACTTGAAACACTTCAAGGACAAGCCGGATGGATACGAGGGAGAATTTCATCCCTTCAGTAAACCTGGGCATAACGGAACAGACGAAGGAAGAGAAACGGAAGGTGAGCGAGAGTGTGGCTTGTGACCATGCCGGCGCCACAAGGTTAAGAGAAGAAACTACAGCAATATCTGGAGCTGTAGCCCAGCACACCGTTCATCACCTCCCTCCACCACCACTCCTACATCCCCACCACACACCTGGCACTCTATAGACTCCCAAACTCTTACATGTGACGCTCACTCTCGTTACTTTTACACTGATAGTCTTGACAGTGGACAGTTATGCCGCGCCGGAACCTACCACTCTCCCCCATGTACGGTAAGTATTCTCTCTTACACATGGCACTCTTGCTCCTGGCCCACTTTACACTTGGCACTCCTACACCCTGGCATTCCATCACCTACTCTTCCTGACCCTTGGTATATTTTCACCCATTAATGTCTTGGCAGCGCTTACAACAAGCTGGCTCTGGTGCTCACAGAAGAAAGTGAATGGGTATTACTACAAATGAAAGTCATATCCATTTCATATGCGTGTGTGTGTGTGTGTGTGTGTGTGTGTGTGTGTGTTCCTACATGAATACATATACTTATCTATCTTCGTCCGTTCAGCATTGACCGACAACTCTGACACCTTGGCCTAAAATATCTATTAAAAAGTGAGGGTACACGTGGGCCTACAGCCGGGACCAGCATGCTGGCACCGTCCCGTTGTCTTCTCGTACAAGGCGGGGCACGCCAACCTCGCGCTACGTCTCGTCACACTCTCGGGCGGAGGCGTTCACCACACGGCTGGTCAATCAGCAAAAGCCATAAGGAAGAGCTGCTTTGTGAGAGGCGTGACGCTCCACATGACAGGATCGACAGAAGCAGAAACAACAACACCAGCAGCAGCAGCGGCGGCGGCGGCGGCGGCGGCAGCAGGAGGCGCGACAGTTATACGGCCTTCACACAGGGTCGTTTCTAACTTTCTAGACGCAGGCTGCCTGCCCGTGCTACTTTTTGTCTGACTTTTTTGCCCTTGACATACACTCTGTCTAAAAAACACACACACACACACATACATACACACACACGCACACACTCTCTGAGTCGTTCGCCAATTTCTGGCACTGGCCAATTTCCTGGTTATTAATCTGGGTAATTAACCAGTTCTATGGTTACATGATGGACGGTAACTAAGTTTTATCTAGGCACCGACACTGGGCGACTCCCAGCCTATTTAACAACGGCACTGAGGGAGCCATGGAATACCCAGTGGTGTTTTTACTGCAAGGTGCTTTTTTTTTTTTAAGTACAACCTCCAGCATCTGGGCCCTACCTTGCCTCCTGTTGCCCCAGCCTGTTCCGCGATCCTCACAGCTCACCATCCACCCACACCCCGCCCTACCATCCTCACAGCTCACCATCCACCCACAACCCGCCCTACTATCCTTACGGCTTACAATCCACCCACATCCCGTCCTACCATCCTCACGGCTCACCATCCACCCTCACCCTTGCACGACCATCCGCACAGCTCACCACACCCCCTCCACCCCCTCCCACCCCCCTGCCTCACCATCCCTCACGGCCCACCACACCCCCACCTCACCCGTACCCTCAGAACAGCACACGCCAGTGCCCCAAACTGGACCCCACACTTAACACTCTGACACCTGAAACAAACGATCAGTCCAAGTGAGGGAGGAGGACTGGCCGCCTGGCTCTCCGTTCCGTCCTTGCTCCACTTCCTTTTAACTGTGACATTCTCTTACATTTTTTTCCTCTCATTCTCACTGATATTAATCCTGGCCGAAGAGCAGGAAAAAAAAGTAACCAAAGTGGAACTACATGGAGATGAATGGCCACGAATAGTGTCTGTGTTGGTGATGTTAGGAGGGGAAAGGAGCGGCAGGCCGTGTGTGGCAAGTAGTGGGTGGAGGGGACAGAAAGCCGAGTGGCGGGTGGAGTGGGCAGGCCGCGTGTGACGGAAGGAGGGGGAATGGACGGCAGGACGTGTATGGCGGGTGGAGGTGAAGAGGCAGGCCTTGTATAGCGGGTGGAGGGGAAAAGGGGCAATGTGTGACGAATGTCGGGGGAGAGCGGCAGGCCGTGTGGCGGCTAAAGGAAATGAGGAGGCATTCCGCGGCAGTGAAGGAGGAAGGGGGCGGCAGGCCACGTGCCATATGAGGCGGGCAAGGGGAGGGTGGACAGCCGTGTGGTTGGGTCGAGAAGGTGGTGCAGGCCGTGTTTCGTGCATGATGAGAGGAGGAGGGCAGCTGGCTGTCTCGTGTGGTGGGTGGTGGTGAGGAAGGGGCGGCAGGCGGTGCGTGGTGGGTGGAGGGTAAAGGAGGTGGGGTTGCAGGTGAGTGATTGGGGGCGGCAGGCCGTGTGAGGTTGGTGGAATGGGGGCAGCAGGCCGTGTGTTGGGGGAAGGGGCTGCAAGCCTTGTGAGGATGATGGAGGGACAGGGGGCGGTAGGCAATGGGTGGGGGAAGGGGCGGCAGGCCATGTGTTGTGTGCAGAATGACCAGTTATATGTCCTTCAGGAGGACACCGCCACTCTGGTGGACACAGCCTCAAATACGCCCCATCCCCTATTCTTTCTACGTCCCAAGCCACTCCAACCCTCCTCCTTCCCACGTCCCCAGCTTCCCCATGCCCGACCTTGGGTCACATCTATGACCCAGTCATCCACACGTTCCCACCAGATGTTGTCAAAGGGGAAGCTTATCGGCATATGTTGAAATCAATACTTGACAAATACTTTTATGGTAATCATATGAGAGTCAATAACTCTGTTAGTGAGTTATATACGCGCGTTTTTCAACCCAATTTTCTTTCTATACTGATATAATGCTAAACACGTCCTACACACAGTATTTAAGATATAAAATCAAATCACAATGTGTTTCCCCGTTTGTGCTTTCCTACAAAATGCCCATGTCTGCATACCCTCGGCTTATAAGCGGGTGTAAGGTGAGGAGATCACTTATGCCTCGATGTTTTGTTTCCATCTATACAGATTATGAATGAACGATTCTTATCACTGTCCTCCAAACATATAACCACCTTGTAGAGCATCGGGTCTTCTGTTATCTGTCCCTCCCATGTATTCCTTGGTCCATATCGGGCGATCGCTTCGACTCCGTCACCAGCTCCTGCCAGCACCAGAACCTGACCCTTCCAACACCAGCCCTCTCAGCACCAACCCCTGCCAACACCCTTTCCACCCTTCAGCCACGGTTTTACATCCTTCCCATTCAATCATAACCTTCCCTCACATCTACACCCACCAGCTCCTGCCTGCAGCTTGGGTCGACAGCAGGGTAAAATCCCACGATCGCTAAAGAAAAACAATGTAGTCTGGTGCCGACGGTGTGGCTTCCTGACACACTTCCTCCACTCTGGATAAACAACAGCCTCGGACGACCCCAGCCTTACGCCCAACGCTGACATCTGCGTCTCATTTAACAGCGTTGTTTTCGCTCCTAGTTTTCTCCTTCAAAGGTTTGTTGTTTTAACCGGGGCGATCCTTAAAGTTCATGGCTATAAAACAAGACGTTTCGACTGTGAGCTCTTAATCCTTGTCAGGGATTAGCACCGTACTTCAACCCCCCCTCCACCCACATACTGCCAGGGTCAAGCGGTGCATCAGCTGGACTAGCGGCCACGGGCCACGGCCCACTACGCAGGAGGCCTTCACACCTACAGCCACGTGGACCCACCTCGCCTTGCCTCACCCGTTTGCTGTTCTGTATATGCCGGAGGTCAGGCCCGCTCTCCACGAGGGGCACGGCGAACTTTGCATGTACCTCTCCTACCCGTACAATGGAGGCCTCAAGAAATCATTCGTCTCCGTTAGTTGTAGATCCACAACACACGTCTGCCTCTCGTGATCGTCTACAGCCGTGATGGGCGAACAGACATCAACATGTGTCATTCTTGCCAACAACACCCGAGACAGTCCTCCAGCCCTTATGGACTTACCGAAGGAGCCCTACTTTCATGCATGATGCCCTCCACCACCTCACAACTCTTGTGAGTCCCTTGGTCACCTTGTCCGGCTTATTCTGTTTTTCGCTCTCCCTTTATGCCCCACGGGGAATTTTCCCCCCATTCCTCTCCAGACACAATAACCTGGTATCTGGACTTTTGAGTCACGGCGCAAAGTGAGCTGGACTCTCCTGATGACTGGCCATGGCAAATGTCATGTACTTATGATCGGAGTATATACTGATGTAGGACTAGGCGTAACAAGAGGGGCATCAGGGAGAAGCTGGTCATGGGCTGTAGTGTCACGATGAGTTTCTGGAAGTCTCCAGGCCGTCCGCTGGGCCCTTCCTCGGCCCTTCGTAGTACCTGGGGAGTGTTCTGGACCGTTCTCCAGCCCTTCACAGTACATGGCTAGTTCAGGGTCCTTCCTTGAGCCCTCAACGCCATCAGCAGCACCTGCATGGTTACGTCCAAGGCTGATGTACAGAGAAAGAAAAGGAGGAAGACTTCAGGACAGAGGATGAGGGAAAATGGTGGAAGAAGGATGGTAAAAGGGAATAGATAAGGTCATTGCAGCCTCCCTTATCCCCGTCCTCGCCGCCTCCCTCACCCCCGTCCTAGCCACCTCCCTCACTCCGTCCTCGCCGCCACCCTCACCCGCGTCCTCACCACCTCCCTTACTCCGTCCTCTCCGACGCCCTCACCCTCGTCCTCGCCACCTCCCTCACTCCCGTCTTCTCCGACTCCCTCATCTTCTCCCTCACCCCTTCCCTGCAATGTCATCACCACATTGTATCTCAGCATACGTGTATACATCAGGACAAATCAGTATACCTAAGACACATGTATACATGATGTGTGTGTGTGTGTGTGTGTGTGTGTGTGTGTGTGTGTGTTGAGCACAAGGGCATAAAATATAATGTCCAGACAGCTGTCGACCGGCGGCCATGTACACGCGCCGGTGTCACCATGGCTAAGTCATCACCCCTTTTCCTCTCCTCCGCCATTTCCTCCCCAACCCTTAGCTCCCCCTTCCTCTCCTCTTAGCCACTAGGGCGCACGTTTGCTTAATGAGAAGTACGTCTCTTGCCCCATATACGCCCTCACCTTAAGGGCGTCGTCCCTCAGCTTACTGGGGAGTCTCAACCGACGCAACCTCAGCCTGATGAGGAGTACATCTCTCCAACAACCTCTCCCCCGACGCCCTCCGTGCTGCGCCCAGCATCGTCCCCACCCCCACCCACACCCACACCCCCCTGGTTGTGTAGGGACACCTCCACCACACGTACTTACACATACACACACACACACAAAACAGATCACGTACGGAGAACTTGCAAAATTCCGGGAAGAGCTATAGCAGTAAGGGAATATTCCGGCTACAGGTGAACGGGCTAATTATCTTCGGCGGTTCTTTTCTTCTTTTTTTTCCTATATCTGACTCCTATGAATCCGGTGGGCTCGGGGGAGGAGGAGTGGGGGAGGAGGAAGCCAGCGAAGAAGTGTTCGTGGGCTGCACCACACAACGTTCCTTCACCCCCAGCCTGGCTTGTGGATAACCTAATGGGCATGCACGGTCAAAAGGCTTACACCACACCTCTGCTCCAATTATGTATCCTCTGCAGGCAAGGCTCTAATCTTGTGGAACTTCACCAATCATTGTGAAACTCGTTCATTACGTATGCTCCAGGCGTCTCCGCCAAGAAACGGTTCGCTTACTGTCCCTCCTCACTAACCTACAACCCTTTCTGTCCTGGCCTCCATCTTTCCTGTCCGCTGCCTACCCATTCATTGCCATCTTTCGCCGAGAGCATTGATGTGTTTGCATCATCATGCACGGTACTGTTATTAGCTGCTATCTGATGGTAAATAAAGAGAGTTGTATTATGTATACGAGGGCCGACCCCCATAAAGGTTAGCGTGGTGGCCTGGTGGCTTCTCCGTGGCCAGAATACTGATGAGTTGCCTGATGTCGCCTCGCGCTACAACCTGCCTTAAAAACATCCCACCACAACACCACCATCTGATTCACCCGGCGTCCTGGAGGTGCCTCCGCATCAAGACAAGCACGGGAGGGGGGAATAATAGGCCAGTTTTGGGCTTAGATTGGGATTCGTCTGACTCCGAAAACGTGACAGAACCGTAAGGGCGCCATGACCGCGGGCGAGAGTTGTCCTTGGCGCGCCACCCGGTGAGCAGGTACAATCCTACCGGACCGGGCCACATACTCCCACAAATACACCATAAACACAGACCCTAACGCCTTCTCATACGTGGTACACGGGTACAATCATACAACTGGTATCATGAGAGGGGTACTCAAGGCAGAAATGCTATATAGGATGGCACTGAGGGAGGAATAATGAGATCGAAGCAGTTCAGACTTGGCAGCACTGGTCTTCAAGGCTGCGAGTAACGGTGAATGAACGCTAGGCGGGGGGGCAGGGGTGTCGGGGCAGGGGCTAGGGGGGGAGAGGAGAGCGGGGTAAAGGATACTAGCAGGTGGAATACAATGTGGGCTCTAATGCCAGTAATTGTGGAGGAACACACACGCCACCTAGCAACACCTAGAGCCTGGCGGGAACCCTTCCTCCTGCACGTGTAGGTCCACAGGAAACCCTCCTTCCACAGGAAAGGGGGGGTGGGGGACAAAACTACTGCAGCAGGCTGCAACATGAACCCGTCGTTATGACGTGTTGTTGCAGATGCCAGTCTGGGCAGACCTGATCACCCAGGCCGACTGGAAACGTTGTCTGCCGTCGTGGTGGTGTTCTGGACGTCTCCCTCGCTGACTTTTATATCCAGGCTTACGTATATCCCTGTACCAGTTCAAACGT
>JAUTXX010514457.1:0-11756 GCA_032273605.1 Panulirus laevicauda | reverse complement strand
ATTTATTATCAAAGATGCCCAAGTTTCGAAGAGATATTTATGACGAAGGCAGACGGATACACACACAGACCAGGTGGACGTGGAAAATAGTACCAACGAAAATAGACGCCAGCTGTGAAGGTCGGGTCTAGGGTGAGAGAGAGAGAGAGAGAGAGAGAGAGAGAGAGAGAACGCTTCTTTGTTTACGTCTGTCGTGGACATGCAAGCCGTGGCTATTGTCTGTACGACCGAGCCAATTATGATGTCTATTGTCTGTCGTATGGGTAATTACGTTTTCTGTACTGACCTTCATGTGTACTGTACTTTACTGAAAGATGTTTGCGTACACATCAAATCACTCTTTTTCTGTAGTCATTTTGTGTTGAAATTTTACTCTCTTAAATTGCTAATCCAGAGCAGCAAATTACCCAAATCTAACGGAATAAACTTTTCTCTGTGGGAAAACCAATCTTACACCAGCTTAAAGCCAGCACGAAGCTGAGGCCTGTAAGTCTTAGCTTATCTTTCCCTTGTTTTCCTAGAGCAAATGAATTATATTTAAAATTCTCTTACATATGTAAATACGGGTTCGAACTGTATTTTGTGACAGTACCACAACAAATCAGAGGCTTTTCTTCTTTCGAAATTGGTCATATCTACGACTCAGCTCCTGAGGCAAACGCAGGCCATTACCAAGCTTAGGACAGTAAGCTTTTCTTATCAGCAACCAAAGCTTACAGACCTTTTCCTCAGCCTGAGCCGGATGAGCCCTGAAGTCCTCTCTGGAGGGTCCCTGATCTTCCTCACTCAGGGCCAGATGGTCCCTGAGGTCCGAGTGTGGAGGGTCCGTGGACTGGGCGAGCATCATTATGTTACAGTGGCCACCCAGTTCCTGTGGTTCGCCCTCCAGGCAGAGTCTGACCTCCTCCTGTGACTCCTCCTCCAGGCAGAGTCTGACCTCCTGTGGCTCCTCCTCCAGGAAGAGTCTGACCTCCTCCTGTGGCTCCTCCTCCAGGTAGAGTCTGACCTCCTCCTGTGGCTCCTCCTCCAGGCAGAGTCTGACCTCCTCTTCCTCCAGTCAAAGCCAAACTATCAGAAGGATGCAAATTTCGGAAACTACTTTTACGAAGGTTACGTTATGGACTGTTAATGTGAAGCACTACGTAAGAGTTTCGTTCATGACGCTGAATATGGTAGATTTATAGAGTTCTATATCCTATCACCATTATATCATCTGTAGAAGTGTAGGCGGTAAGATCGTAAAATACCGGTAATGATCAGAAAACTGAAGACAATTGCCATCATTACTGGAGTACTTCTAGATTTAAGGGCGTCGAAACAGGAAGTCATCTGTGTAAGTGGATCTTAAGGACTTAATCACACTATATAAAATGCATCTAATTCTCGTTTAAGAGACTGGAACTCCTGTATTACGTTTGTGTCAACTCATTCTGGTATCCGTTTATGAGCAGTACGATAAATCGCCTCCTCCGAGCAGGATGATGGTGGCCAGTGCAGTGTTCGCTGGGGCCCCTCACCACAATACGGTCTTAGTCATGCCGTTCAGAATGTTTCACTCAGTAGAGGTTATCACACAAGATCATCAACATGAAACTTTACAGCGAGAGTACCCGCGCATCGTCCCGTACTGTCAGTTTCATCTTGTTAATAGTTTATTGTTGTTGTTGTCACCCAAGACAAGCATTTTTTGTTTTTATGTCACAGGAACGAAAGCAGAAGTATTTATTTCCTTTCAAATACTCACTTTCTTGTCGCTATCGACATATGAACTATTTCATCCAACATTCGAAATCTCTTACTTGGATATTTTGCTAACAATAAAACACTCAGGTTTAACATGAAGTGTTCTACCCAACGAATTAACCAAACATTCTTAACACACCAATTAACTATAATTTTCGCGAACTTTTACCGTCAAAAAGGTAAGTTTGTGAGGACCAAAGTTTGTATGCCATTGTTAAGATGTGCCGGGACTCAGGTACGGTGGTTTAATACAAAGAGGGAATACAGAGAAGAAAAATAATGAAGGGACATAGAGAGAAACAAGAAAGAGTGGCGGATCACGTGACCCTCCGCGTTCTGACCTCTCACTGGAAATTAAGATGTAATGATTCGTTTGACTTTGTGATTTATGAACCTCGATCTTATTTTTTATCTACATTTATGATGATTTCATGTCATTTCAAACCCATATAATTCCTGATTTCCCCTCAAGTTATGAGTACAACAGAGCTTACGCTCTACAAGGCCTTATCGTTTCTTAATTCCCTTTGTCTCCCAATGACCTAGTTAATCTGACGTCACCATATTACAGAGGCAACAGTGTGCCAAGTGAACGTGACGTTAGACGAGAAGGAATCTGGGGTCAGCATCAGTCAGGGAGACGCATTCATAACATGTCCGGGGATAGAAGACCCAGATAATTACACAGCCTGTTGCTACGGTGACAACACGAGCATCGAGACGCAGGAAGGACCATGGTGTTGCGTTCCTCCCTCGCCCATAGTCGGGATCTTCTACATAGATGACCAGTAAGTGGACCACATCAGTTTGCTTCTAATCAACCTAAGGACTCGTTTCCCAAAAAAACGTTTTTCTATCTAAAGTTAGATTAGGTAAGTTATATTAGGTACGAGCTTAGTCTACAGACCCCAGTGTAGTCTATCCTAGTCTATCCCAGGTCAGATAATTGTTTGAGGACGAATCTTCAGATGATCCTTCATTTCTGCTGGTAATTATCAAGAGGAGAACAGTGAACGTTAAGGGAGGATTATACATGTACTATGTACTACCTTAGAACTGTATCATTACATTCCTGTACTACTGGATTTCAGAAATGTTTCATCGCAAAACTTCCCTTATAAAATTATGTACAATTTTTCCTTATTAAAAGTACCATAAAAATAGTCGTGAGTGCATCTTCATCGACATTAAATAATTTTCTACACTATTTTCTTTAAATTGTGCATTTAAATTGCTGAACTCAATTTCCTGATACTCTTCCGTACTGAATGTTCATGAGTGCCACAGACCATGAAACTTTCGTGTATTTAATAACTGGCAATTTGGTTACTTTTGATCACTTAAATAACCATGCACCAATTGGCCTTCTGTGTTAGGGAAAGCGTTATACTACAGTGTACAGCATGACAATTTTGTAGCTTCTGTGGCCGGCCATGTGCAGCAACATTTCTTGCAGACTGGTCACAGGCCTCTTCGAGATGTCACAAAATAACTTACAAAAAGATTTAGAGCATATTACTTATATATTTAATAATTAGAGAGGTGGGAATGGGTG
This sequence comes from Panulirus laevicauda, assembly GCA_032273605.1. NCBI lineage: Eukaryota > Metazoa > Arthropoda > Malacostraca > Decapoda > Palinuridae > Panulirus > Panulirus laevicauda. Next base: position 8,458 of record JAUTXX010514457.1, on the reverse strand, counting down.
CAGAAGCGAGATAAACCGAGTTTGATGGGGTGACTCAGAGCTTTCTAGCCATATTGCCCCTGGGGCTCCCATAGCAAGTACTTGGTAAATTGTATTCTTAAGGCAAGGATAAAAGGCCAAAGCCTGTACTCTTCTCCACAAAATCTCATCTAGTTTAATCCATGAATCTCTCAAAGCGACCAGCATTTTTTTTACACAAAATGTAGATCACTGAACTACGGGTAGCAACAGAGTCGAGGTAACTGGCAAGTCTAAGGGTATTCTCTACCATAGTTCGCGTTTAATCTTAGTGTAACTGAAACACTGCGTTAAATGTTGAATTGTCAGTTGCTATTTAGAAAATATTGTATGATACAATTTTTGTAGAAATTTCCTCTGCGTTTCACTTTCAAAACATTCGTTGTTCACAAGAGTCAAACTATGGGATAAAATTAGAGCGTAACGTGTTGTGCAGGATGCACTTTTGAGGTCGTCGAACCGACCAGGAGGAGGCTGGGCTACGCAGATTAGTCAGTTAAAAGGAGAATCCCCGACTACTCTTCAGCTGTGAATATATTCAATGAAACAGGTCTCTCTCTTTCCTGAGACACATATTGGTGCGCAACTTTCCCAGTCTAGAATGTTACGTTACAAAAAACAAAAGAACTTGGTGTTCGCCTGAAATTAAAAGTACGAGCTTCGGAAATACGATCGTATTCAAATACAGTGCACCTTGTTCCTAATGTACAGCATATTGCCAATAAATGTCTGAAAAAATGCGAAGTTACCGTCATAATGCTTGGTGATTATTGGGCTAATATCAAAATCATACTATGTACTGGGTATGGTCACCCAGAGCATGAATTTCCATAACATATGGACTCGAGAGTTTGCTTAGACCTAGAAAACCTCTACCAACAACTGACTAAAGAATTTAGAGACTGATATAAAAGTTTGTGACTGCAAAATATAAAAAAGTAAATCTAATTTACTCATACCATGTGACCCTGTTGTTTTCTGCATAACCATCATGTTGAATTCTATGTTTCATCTGACAGATCCAGTTTCCTGTTGGCTTCAGTTATCTTCAGTCTTCTTGGCTGGGGGTTATTTTCATCTTCATTCTCACTGGCAAGTGTTGTTTTCAGTATTACTGGTTGATGTTATCTTCATTTTTGTTAGCTGCGGTTAACTTCATTCTTATGAGCTGAAGTTCTACTCACTCTTACTGGTTGGGTTTATATTCATTCATATTGGCCTGATGTTACCTTTAGTCTTTTCGGCTGTGGGTTATCTTCATTCGTACTGTGTAGGATTATCTCTACTCTTACTTTCCGTGGATCGTTTTCATTCGTATTAGTTCTGATTATCTTTGTTCTTTCTGGCTGAGAATCACTTTTATTCTTACTGGCTGTGGTCATCATCGCTAGTACTAGCGGGCGTTATCTTCCATCTAACTGGCTAAGAATTACCTTTATCCTTACTTCTTAGAGTTTCTTCACTCATGCTGGCTGGAGATTATCTTCACTGCTACTGGCTCGGGTTAACATAACTCATTCTCTGGTATAATTGTTTCTCCCTGGCGTGAGGATTATCACTATCTACATCAGATCGATATTAGTGATTTTCGAAATCTCTCTTGTCACATCTTGTAACACTGACCGATCCTTTTCTCACACTTTATCATACCCTGGCTGACCTTCGTAAGAACTACGTCACACGGCTTACTACCCATAATTGTTTTTGAAAGCAATCTGCATTCAGTGACTTTTTAAGGTGACATTAATTATCATTATAATAGATGACATCCATGCAATATCAATGCGTGCTTGAGGGTGTTGTAGTGAAAGATGTCATCTGTAGGAATGGGTGAATATAAAGCGCAGAAAAGACATTCAAATATAACTTTTAAATGTTCCATATGACTCTTTGGTCGCCTGCGGTGCAGCTTCGTTACCTGTTGCCAAGTATCAACGTGTATGTGCAAGTCGTTCCCAGCAGCCATAGCCTTTCTCATTTTCGTATCACTTTTCTTTAAGAAGAATGATACCAATCGCAACAGATGAATCTACTGGGCTTTGTCCAGTCTGATCAATTTCCTTATTTCCTCTGCATCTTCTAAGGTCATTTCCTTCAATAGCCGATGGTGAACACACTGTTTCTCTTCGCTGTAACCACGAACGTACCCAAGTGCGTCTTTTTGAACGTATGGCTCTGCTTCGCTTCGCTACTGCCATCATATACTGCAGAATCGCAGCCTCTTGAACATTCTTCGGAGCCATCTTTGTTGGTGCATACATGTGTCATAGCAAATGATTAGCTCGGTGGTTATTCTGGGCAGTGTTACAGGACACTTAAAAAAAAAAAAAAACCGACAGTTTTGTGAGAGACGACGACCAATGTACACGAAGAAAGTGCTTGTGTGACATCGTCTTCATAGGAGTGAAACAAGAATACCCAGGTTAAGTTCCAAGTTGAACCATTTTAACTAGGAAGTTAACTTACACACAATCACGGTTATCGTGCAGGGTAAACTATATCTCCCAACCATGGACAGATGACAACGGACAAATGACCACGGATAAAGCGACCCGTAAATGTCATTCTACATCAAAACGGAATGGTGCAAAACCTTTTTTTTGCTGGGAAGCTTAGCAAAACTCTCTCTCACGAGATGACATGATAAGTTGTATCTATGAACTTAAAACATTTCTAATTGTTTTTCAAGTTAGTCAGTTACAATGAAATGTGCTCTGGTGCTTATGTGATCAGCACACTGTAAGCTTAATCATTATTTGGACAAGCAAATTCGGAGTACCGTCTATCTTCACATAATAGATTGATATAAAAAAACGAAACTATTTCATTTCACATACATGAAAAAAGTAAAAGTATTAGATAATTGAATCATTTACCTGTTCTGATGATCAGACAAGAGTGAGTTCCTTTCTTTCCAAGCTCTGTCGTTTGGTCCCCTCGAATTTTCCACTCTACTAGGATTTCCTCGAATCATCTTCGTGTTTTCTAGTTTGGTCATATCACTGCGGGTTTGTGTTTTAGGTGTATATGGTAAACCTTACTGACATGTATCCAGTACCTAGATTGACCATTTTTCTTTAACTGAGGTGTTCCATAATTCTGTGAATGAAAAGAAATTGAGCAGATATAGTAGGGAGATAAATTAAAAATTGAGCGTTTGAAAATCATACAGATCATCAGTAATGATAATATTCAATGTTCAAAAGTCACAATAGAGAAATATTGATTAAAATAATGTTTTTACTAAGGTACAGTGGACGGTATATTCCAGGGTTCTTGTAGTAACAGGATCCAAGAAGTATTAGGCATTCTAAACCTGTAAATATGCTAACCTGTACATTTACATCAATTTTCCACTGATACGTCTTACTGCAGTAACAAGTGGCTGCCTTCAAGGTGTAATCATCTAGAGCCGATAAAACTGTGTAGCGACCCCACTGTCACCCCATAAGTGTCACCTTAATAACGACGCTTTGACTGGGTGGCAGGTGACAGCATGTGACCGCACCCGACCTAATGACCCCAGGAAAAATGTGTTTGGAGGCCCATCGTGCAGCTGCAACTACAATATCAATCCATGACAGGCTGACACCCGCACTCGAAGTTCGACGGTGGCTGATCAAAAGATGCCACTGTAATTACAGATGACCTGACCCTTTCCACGAGAAGAGCCGCTCTCAGTCCACCTACATGGAGGTCAAAACAGTCAGGCAGTTGACTCACCACTAGACAACAAGTGTAACACTTCGGTACCTGAAGTCTTGGTGCAATGACTCCACACTCAAGTCACACGTAGGGTGTCTTTTCCGTCGGGTTTCGTTGTGGTGTCTTGTTTCCGACGTTCACCTTCGACAGGATTCGCGAGGGACATCGCTTCCGCCCGCCACGAAAAGCAGTTGTCATAACAAGGGACCTACGGCCACACCCGCGGGACTCCTGCAACCCTAGCACATCTCCACGAGCTTCCTGCAACCCAAGCATTAACCAGCAGTCGCTGCACACTCCAGGAGCCCTCTGCAACCCAATCACAAACCGGCAGCTCCAAACACACTAGCAGCCGCGATACGTGCCACACCCGCCACCTCCTACAGGAGCTCCACGTAGACATGCCCTCTGTTGCCTCACCTTGTATGAATTCCCCAATAAAGCACTGCTGTTGTTGAACGTGTTTCCATGCCCCCTATCTCTTGTTATACCACTCTAATAATCCAACTAGAACTCTCGCTTAAAGTGCATTCTTCAGGAACGGCGTTAATATAGTGTGTGTAGTAATGAATATCAAATTATTTCACTTGACAGCACTTTTGCTCACCACCTCCCAGTTACAGAGCATTTCTTCGTACCATCCACCTTCTTGTTCTTGCATCTTACTACAGTCCACCGTACCCCTGTAGGATTGTTCTTTCTACCATCCACCTCCCCACCACTAGCCTCTTCTTCCTACCGTCCACCTCCCACCAATGGTTCGTTTCTACCATCCACCACCTAACGACTGGGTTGTTCTTTCTACCTTCCACTACCACACTACTGGGCTGTTCATTCTACTGTCCACCTTCTCGGTGCTGGGCTGTTCTATCTATCATCCATTTCCCACCTACTGGCTTATCAGTCAGACCATAATTGATGTATTCTTGATCCACAGGTTAGCTATGATCATCGCCTTGAGTGTCACAACAATATGCGTCATAATTACCATCATTATCATCATCTGTTGCTTCTGGTCACGTTGTCCTCTCTACACAGCGTGTCGGATACGATACCATCAAGATGATATTATTGCCTACGGTGGGTATCCCCCTGTTATGTATGTCTTTTACTATGTTTGTTTTGTTTTTCTTTAATATGAAAAGCAACAGGTTATACTGAATTTGAAAAGAAGTTGAATAGAAATACAAATTACCGTGTTTCCACAGATTGGTACTCATGCCTGATACACTGGAAATTAATATAATCAGTTTCTCATATCGATAGTCATAGGCTGCGTTTCTAGAAATTCATTTACCTAGATTAGTCTCAACATTTTTCCCACCCAGTCTTTAATAAAGGCATTAGAAATTGGTGTATAAATATTCATCAGTATTCTTTTAGTGCCATTCATCGTTTCTTGATGCTCAGCAAGGGAGAAATACATACCCAATATATTGGGTGAATTTTGATGAAATGTTCTTAATGCTTGTAAATGCTAATCATGTTTTACAGAGTATCTCCTTAACTTTGGCAACTAATTTATGACAATGAGCCAATCAGTTTCTGGTTTTTAAGTGAATCTGTCATGTAAGTTTTGTTCTTATATTTTTTTCTAACCTCTACAAGATAGAAAATATCATCACAACAACCTTCCTAAGATATGCATATGTAAACCTTTATTTGGTAAAAAATAGAAGAAAGAATGCAAATTTGAAACACGGTGCAGGGGGCTGCTTTGATTTCTCTAAAGGTTTGAATGGATACATCAATTCTAGGGCGACTCGCATTCACCAGGTCACATATTTGTAGGCTGTTGGGTAGGGATACAGAAATCCCTTCACATCAACATGAAGAAACTTTTGGTTTGATAGTTCTTTGTCTCCGAGAATGTTGTGAGGACTAAATGTGGAGCATCAGTCATAATGGACAATATTAAGGCTGTCTTAAGCTTGATGAACATAGGCTCTTGCAAATACCTGCCTCTCTTTGAATTAACTGAAAAAAAAAAAATCAGTGCCTGGTAATATCCCAGAGACCTCTTATCAAAGGAATATGCAATGTTTAGGCAGATATCTCTGAAATCAAGTTCACTGGCAACAGAGATGTGAATAGGGAAGGAGGCTTTCAAATGGATCCTTTCTGTAGGAGTGGCACGTCTTTACCACCAGAACCAGTGCATTACTCCTGACTTAATTCTCCACTTTTATGTATATGGATAGAGGGAACAGATGCTCTTTCTTTGCATTAGAATTACTGGAACCAGATATTTCTTTCTCCCAGTTCATCCTCTGGGCAAAGTTCTCAAAATTACAGGTTTTCAGAGTTTAATGATGCTAGTAGCCCCTAGGTGGAACAAACAACCCTGGTTCCAAATACTACTTCACGTTTGCTATACGACTTATTTTATTCCTTTGGTTCTTCTAGACCATCTCACCTTTTTTAATGAGCTTTCCCTCAAAGTCCTGGATTCTGGAATTTGCACGTATGAATTGTCTCAAACACTTCCGCATACAAAAGTTTGAACAGTGATTGACAGATGACCTTTTACACTATGTTTGTCTCTCTACTAGAGACTCCCAGTTGGTTTGGAAACCATTTCAGGCTCTCTTGACGATTTTAGTGTCTTAGAAGTTTTCACTGTTTTGTGTTTGGAGTTCATTTTTAGCCAGTTTCATGACAAATACACATGGTGAGTAACACTATTTTCTTTTTATAAAAGTGCTCTCAAAGAACCCCTTTCTTAAGGCTGTAATATGAACAGATCCTGTCTGAGAAAAATTTCCCAAATCTTTGTTTGAGGAGATTAAATGACTTTCACCTTCAGCATAAGTGGCAGCTTTATAATGTCTTGGACCTATCTCAGTCTGATAATTTTTCTGGTGACTGAACTCTTCAGTGTTTTATGCAAACTCTTTTCATAATAGCTTTGAGCTCTGGAAAGAAAGTTAATTACAAGCCTTATTCATCCCCAGAAATGTTCTTGTTTTTCATGATGAACTCTTACAGGTGAAGGTAAATTGAAACATCAGCTTTTTGGCTGAGTGAAACCATTAAATTTTGAAATATTTGTACCATCCATTCTTGGAAGGTTTTATCAAGAGAGTAATACACCACATATTCATTTAAATCCCTTTGAGATCTTTTAACTTTCACAAAAGATTACTTAGAGAATCATCTATTTATGCACCTGGAACCTTGATGACCCTTTTGGTGAGAAATATATCTACATAGACAAAGAAACTCATCTTGACCTAACCTGGGCATCACCCACAAGCATGTGTTTTTAGGAAAGTGGACTATGTTAGCCTTCCTCAGAAACTTTTCTCAAAAGGCAATCAAGAAAAGGGGTCCTTGGTACTTCTCTTCCATCATTTTAAAATGGTACCTTAGTTTTTAAGTGGTAGATCTAACCTGTGATTGCATGGACCTAGGGATTCCTCCAATCAGAGATTTAGATTATAGTATTCTGCTGATTCACTGGTGAAGATATTACATTTTTTTAAGTTTAGTCTGTTAGAAACTTTTTCCTCTAAGCATCCACCTCACATGGGTATACTGTCATTTCATAGGACAACAGAAGAGAAATGTAAGTTTTGAAAGTTGAAAAAATTTTACTCTCAGAGGTTGTGTCTAAAAGCAAATTTTCATAGTCTCTTACCCAGCCTGGAGTTCCCCTCCTTAAAAAAAGGAAAAAATCTCTATACCTTTTTTGGGGCTATCTTGGGTTGGTGTCATGACCTGCAAATTATACGCTCTAATCATGAAGGAGTAAGAGGTTTTGTGATGTTGACCTGGTCACAGTCATTCATTAGCTGAAAGCTAGCCTGTAAGTCAAGCAAAAGGATTTAGTGATTCAAGGATTGAATGAAAAGGGTGAACACCTAAGATCATCCTCACCGATATGAATTGGGTTGAAATGATTCAGACCCTGATATTTCCCTGACCATGACCATTTTGGATGAATGAGGCATGAGAAGAAAGATGAAAAAGATATTAATCTGAGCTTAGGTAACAATTGTATGTGAAAAATTATAGAAAGAAGGAAGTATGAGAGAAGGCAAAGATTCCAAAGCTTTGCTGTCTAAAGAAAGGAGATATCATAACAGTAAGCCCTCGTGGGAAGCAACATCAAATCACAAGGCATGAGTTTGGGTCTTACGGGCTAGGACAAATGGAGGCAGCCCACAAGAGCAAGGGTCAAGATAGCAATATCACAGTGAATGGAAGATGGTTGAAATGAGGCTATACCAGGGGAGTTGATAAGATGAAGGCTTCTGATTTCATTTTGCTAAAAGAAATGGAGGAAAGACCACCCCAGATATGAGAACAGTGCTCTTCACTAAAGTAAATAAGACCCATGTAAAATGAAAATCTTATTTTAAATTTGGGCATCTGAGATGGCTATGAATCGGACATATAACTCTGTGTTGTGGTTGATGTTGCTGATCATTATGCAGTCATGGGATGACTGAAGTTGATCCCACACCATTTCAAATACTGGTCATGATAGCTAATTCATAATCAATGCAGTTGTACATCATCCCCTAGGGGTTGGAAATAGAATGGTCCTGGCTTGCCAAGTTTTTAGAAAGGTCCTGGGTAACACCAGGACTCTTTCATAGAAATTGGTCCTAGGGTAGTGATTGATAATGTTTTTTCTGATACATATTCACCATTTCCCATGTTAGTGAGGTAGCATCAAAAACAGACGACTGAGCCTTGGAGGGAAAATCCTCAATTGGCCCCTTGCTCT
>JAUTXX010514424.1:0-11758 GCA_032273605.1 Panulirus laevicauda | reverse complement strand
ATGGACATGGCAGCAAATGGAACCATGAAAACGGATCACCTTTTCTTGTGTTAGTGAGGTAGCGTCTGTTAATAATAAATATATTGATTACTTTTCTAAAGGAAGCCAAAGTATATACTTTTATATGAATAGTTTTAATTTTTTTTGTAATTTTTTCTTCCTAAAAGGTGCTGAATAACCATTAGCTTTTGGCACTTTATAAAATTCCACAGTCAGTTTGTACAAAATTACATAGAGAAAAATTATAGGTAAGATGAATGTACAGGATTATTTTAGGGATGACACATCACAGAAGCTCTCAGAGCTAATATTAATATTATTCATTCAGTTTAACTTCTACCTTACATGCTTGAGAACGCATAATTTTCTTTTAACATTACAGGTTGTTCGGGGATGTGAAGGCTATGGTGATATTGTTTTCCCTCATTGTCCTTGTGATTCCCGCAAGAAGGGTCATGTTGTTGCATATGTGGGATATAAATCATTTAGGTTGCAAGCTTGTAAAGAAGATGGAACATTACAGGTATGTTAAGGGTAGTGCATCTCTCACAGTTAATTGGGCACCAAGACATTATAAATACTATTTCACACCTTTTTGCACATTTCTTTTTCACATGAAGTAATTTCTCTAATGTATTTCTTCATACTGCTAGATGTTCCCAACTTAAGATTGAGTTATAAATTCATAAATTGAATTGTCCATGACAAAAAATATCAAATGGTGATAATTTACATAAAATTTAAATGAATACCCTATACCTCCCAGTCATAATGGAACTCATTTATTCTGAAGTAGGTATAGTTGATAAAACACCACATTAAACAACATCTAATGAAAAAATGCACATTTAAGTAATTCTTCAGTTCGTAAATATGAGTGATTGTATGTTGAACTATAAATTAAATAGTATGTATTGGAGCTCATTCATACATACAGGTGTTTGTAGGTTGAGCTTCTAGTGTACATCACCATTTATTTAACAACCCACGATGACCAGTGGCTGGTAAACTGGTTAATATTGGTTTATTACCAAGATAACAGCTAGTCTTTTGGCAAACATCTAGTGCAAACAACTGTTATCTCTGACATGAGATTGCTACATATCCAGCCATGCTGCCTCTAGACTTGTGGCTCTAGCCTTAACTGAGGGATCTTGATACATTTCTGTATTTAAGTCCATTCCATATTTCAAGCAGTGCTAAGTAAAGTGATTCAAATTACAGTAATATTGGCACAGAATAGCTGTAAGTCTGAGGAGAATTTAAATCTTCAGCTAACACTGATTAATGCCTTTTGAATACAACTAAAACTTTACCCCTTTTATTCAGTCACAGCTGCACTTTAATACAGTAATTTGTACCTACACTTTCTCACTTCATGTGTGTTTGTCACTTACTCTTCTAATTTTCAGATGTTCTTAAATAGAACATATAATAATAAATTGATATAGTAATTTAAGGACAGATATAAAAATAAATTGATTAGTAAAGTTGACAGTACTCTAGGGCATTCTATTCGAACCTGGGAAATTTCCTCTTCCAAATCGTATTAAACCCCAAAAATTTGGCACAGACTTAATATCCAAAATGTATTTCATTCAGGGGCCCCCTTCACATTTTACCTCCTCCTCCACCTTACTTGTATTTAATAAACTTTCATGAGCTGTAAACCCCAAAATCTAAAAAAAAAAAAAAAAAAATCGAGGTAGCTATACTGCCTGGAGTTCCTCTCTGGTTAGCTGCTGTTGCTGTATTTAACTATTTCAGTTACCTTTCACAGCCTAAAAAAAAATGGTCTATTGCCAGTAGCTTTTCTTCATGTTTGAAAAATGCTTTGTGTTTTGTACATTATGTCACACTTTTGATTTTCACTCATTTGGATTTCTTTCTACCATTCTTTTAACAAAATGTGTTTCTTAGAATCAACAGTGAATGAGCTGTTGCTCTGACATCTTTTTTTTTCCCTCTATTAGTAAATTATCATATGCTTTAATTGTACTTTTTAGACAGTAAGACTGCTGATGAAATTTTGACTGCTCAAAACAATCTGACATGTAATATTTTTCAGACCCAAGTAATAGACTTTGCATGGTCAACAGTCGAGAAGTTTGAGGTGGATGATGAAGCAATGGCTTTTTGTTTTCTGTACAGGCAGACAGAAGAACTAATAAGATGGGTTAAAATATTCACACCTTATGTAAGTTATTATGCTTATCCTTTTCTCATTTATGGAGTACCCTCATTCCAGACAAATATAAAAATCAATCTTTTTATAGTGAAGAAAACTTATTTTTGATTAATTAAAGAACAGTCTTAAGGAGAATGTTTGACAAAGGGATATGATGTCAAGACTTGCTATTTATACATAGGAAGAACAATCTCATAGTAATTGACCGTGTGTAGTAGTGGTTATGCAAATGGTTAATGATTTGCACCATAATAATTTTTTCTGAATTCTTTCAACAATTAACTAAACTAACTCACCTTAATGTATTCTAATCTGATTCAACTTGCAAAGAAAAAATAAAATTCCAATTTGATGTTCTGATATGTAGAGACCTAGATGATCGCAAAATTTTTTTTTTTTTTACAAAGTAAATTAACTCTGTCCTAGACTTGTGAATTTTAGCAGTATTTATAATATTTGAAAAAAAAGAAGAACCATTTATACCTGGGACATCATAGTCATTTAAACTTCTCCATGACATGTAGGCATTTTCATCTTGGTGCATCATTGCCATCAAAAGCCATCTTTGCATAGAGATTATTTCATTATACTTGACATCTAGAGAGTGGATGAGGCCAGGAAACCCTATGGCCCTTTTCCATTTGATTTCAATTACTCTGGTTTGCACAACAATGGCCTTAACATCAGTAAACATGCGAGCATAATACCAATCCTAAAACCCTCCAAACTACCCAACTCCTCCTATTATCCTGTATCACTTATGTCATTACTGTCCAAACTTTGAAGAAAAAAAAAAGATCCACGACATCCACCCACGGAGCATGGTTTCACACCTAACAATCACCACACTGCAAACTGAGCTCACACAACCTATCCTAGATGGATTCACCCAACCTCCTCCCTTGTGCATAGTACTAGTAGCAATAGGAATCAACAAAACATTTGATGTTGTTTCCCACCACATCCCCAAACTAAAAATACATGACACCACCCTCGACAAAAATGACAAGAAGTGGTTGGTCAGCTTCATTGTCTAGCCACCATGCCAGTCACTCACAATGGCTTCACCTCAGACACAATACAACTAAAGTGGAGTTCCCCTGGCAGCAGTTCTTTCTCCAACACTTTTCAGTCTTCCTTATGTATGCAGATGAACTCACAATCACATCATAACACCCAAACACCACAGTAGCAACATCAAACATATAGCACTGTACTTCACAACTGGAACAGTGCCAGAATTTAGAGTACAGTTCATTTAGTTAATATATTTCTGATATATTCCAGTATCACTTCATGGAGGAATGTTTCCGTCGCATTCAAGAAGAGCATCAGTGGACGTAGGGAGCTAGAAGTCATAGCAACATAGAAGGTATATGAGATATGTAAGAATGGAAATGTACAGGCACTTAAGGACATCTTATAATCTAGTATGATATGAAGTGATTTGAAAACCTGCGTACAGAAAACTAGAATCAGACATTTCAGTGCAACTTGGCCAAAACCTTAAAGAATGGTAGCATATGTAGATGAGCAGGGATTGAGAGGAAAAACTAAAACTGGACAAGGAATTGCATTGGAACATTTAAATGTCATGGGTAGGAGTAATTTGACTGGTTGAAAAAACAAATGCATTTTACATATCAAAAAATAAAATTATGGCATTGGAGAAGTAATAAACTGGAATATAGATTTTTGTGTGGCAAAGATATGGACTGCTTGTAGGTCTTTGTTCAAGTCTCTCTTTGTTTCTAGAACTGGGATGCCTTTTCCTGTATTGCAGCTGGATGTTATGTGCTGGAATTTATGTAAACATTGTGGTTTCTACACTTCACTTTTCACCCACCCATAGTTACTTTTCACATTTGCTCATTTACCATTTCCATTTAATTAGAAGTGTTCTTGAACCATAAATGCATAGTTTTAGTAATTTTTTACATTTCCATTCATTTTACTTAACCAAAACATTTCAGGGGCTTTATGTTTGTTCAAGTATTACATTCCAAATAGTTTGTACCATCCCAGTATGGGGTCCATGATATCACTAACATAACCAAAGTCAGATAGAATTGGGGGGAATTTCAAAGCTGGTAAATTGGAGACTAACTCTCCTTAGGGGACTGGGTTATTTGACAAGCATGACAGTATTTCATCAATATTTGGTGTAACACTATATCTTTAAAGCACGACATGCTGAACTTCAGGACAGCAACATAAATCACTTAAAACATTCTTATTATTGATCTGGGGTCCCTTGGTTACTGGCACATGAGACATACAAGCAGCACACCAATAGTTTTTATGACTTTCCCTTGGGTTGTAGTTCATAGTAGTATAAGTTTCCCTCCAGTTGATTAAACATATTCTCTTATTCTTGATCCATTCTGGAGTCTTAACTTCTTGTTTTATCCCATGTACTCTTGTACACTGATCCATTGACTTTTACGATCACTTAATATAGTACCTTCACCACCAACCATTTCTCCACCTGAGACTCATGAGTCATTTGCTCCAACTCCATGTGTTCCTCTTTTGATTCCAAGTTTTGTCTTTACTTTTGACTCGTAAATTCTTCTACTTAAAGTGAATAAGGAGAAGTACTTAAGGTTTATTGCTCTCCAAGTTAAATTGAAATGTTTGGTGTAAAGTAATCTAGTTTTATAGGTGTAAATATTAATAATTTATTTTTCCTCAAAATACTGTGATTCATTCTACCCCATTAAAATGAATCATTAGTTTTTTAAACCACTGTACCATTTATTTATGCCATACAGAGATAACAGATGGTGTTTGTGTAAAATTACCAATGGTGGTTCCACTGCTTATCATGCGTTATACTCTGACGGCAGGAACCTAGTTTCAGGAGTTTAAGGCATGTAAATGACGTGTAATTAATGTGAAGTGTTTAAAAGTTGTAGTAAGGTGTATTCAAAGACCATTCATTAATTTCTGCATAGAAGGATATTTGTAGCGATATGAGTATACAGATAGAATGGGGATGTAATGTTATTTATATATTAGAAATGTTTTAGAAAATTGTTATGCCAGCCACTACATTAAATGTTTCTTAGCTATGTATAAAGACACTTATGGATATCTTATGTAAATTTTTCATTACAAAAGGAAATATTTTTCTGTACTGAAATTCATTTTTATTGTTAAAATAATTAAGAATTGCAACCATCCAGAACCCATTTAGCCCATAACCTGATAGCAGTGACATTTTTTAGTGATAGTTTTTAATCTTTCAATAAATATTTATTTCTGCATTTTTTGTAATAGTAAATCAAGAACTTAGAATATAGGCTTTGGATGGAATCATTATTGGCAAAACTAATACACCTCATATGTAATGAGACAGCCCATGCCTTTGAATTTTTTTTTCCAAATATCTCCTTCACATTTTCTTTAAAACATATCAGTACTTTAGCATATAGTTTTGCTGGTGAATCACCATAAGGTATTGACGTGTTGATCTTGACATGATTTTTCCTGTTTGAAATCTTACACAGATTCTTCATCATATCTGAATATGATTTTGCAAATCGAATTTTTTTCCAGAACAGGTGTCGTACACGTTCGTCTATCGGTCATGTCTAATTCACAAAAGCCAATTAGAGTCTTGCATTCATTATTTAAGACAATTGTGTATTTTTTGTGCAGTCAATTACCCAGAGTAAACAGAACAGAGGGTTTCTCCATCAATATCTATCTTGATAGATAAGGAATTCTTACGTCTGATGGATGTAATAGATATCAGATTGAGTAATATTCAAATCACATGCTCGATACGGGGTTTCAGACATTTCGAGCTAAAACATTTCAACATTAGATTTCCTTCTTTCCTACCGTCTGAGGATAACCATTCAGATGTACTAAAATTTGATTATCATAATGATAGAAATGTTTACCATATGCAAAAGTCCTGTTTATGACGTTAGTTGCCATTACTTCGTAATTTGACTTACCAAACAGGAGGCAAACTTCTCTGGAAAGATTGTCAATGGAATAGGTGGAATAGGTGGAAGGTATTTTAAGACCAGCTTACTTGTCTCAAACATGATTCTTACAAAAAAGTCAGTTTTAAAATCTCAGTTTCTCAAAGTGATATATTTGCTTTGTGCTTCAAGTATATATTTATGCATGATGATATTTTAATATCTATCGATGGCATCTTTTTCTACCCATATTAACACAAGTATTGAGATATATTGGAAGTTTCTTGGGCGTTATGACAGACGGGCAGCGAGTTCATGGATGACCAGCACACATATCCTCAATAAGGTGCAAAATATTCGTTTTATGCATCTCCGAATGACAGAGGAAGAATGTGAGGTTCTCTCCATCGTCAGTCTTGTCTGATATTCATCGAGAGGAAAATTCTCCTAGACAATACTTCTCAAACACAGAGTAAGATGTTTACTTTTGCAGGTATAGTTCTTAAGGGAGTCTTGTTTTGTGACCAATAGTCAACATCACTAGAGGGAAATTGACATTACTTTTCCCGTATGTAATATCTGTAATAGTGTAATGAACAGGGAAGCTGAGGCGCTCGATTCTGTAAAGGAGAAATGGATGCCAATTAGCCTGCTTGCTTCTGAGACCCTGCCAAGCCTCAGTCCAACATTGTTTCTTGGGAATACTATCATCTCTTAAGATTCGAGAATTTTACTCACGTGTTGCCTCGTCTTCCACATCCCCCTTCGACCTTCTTAGAATTAGCTACTTGTCTGTTGATATGGAGCCGTGTAGGCCAGACAACAGTCCATTACGGGGTAGAAGGTGAAGCAAATAAGATATACTTGTGGTGGTGGGTAGCCAGTGAGACGCCTCCATCTAAGCAAGAGTGGAAGCTCATAAAGCGGCCGACGGAGTGATATGTGGAGCCAGAGCTATGTTTTATGGGAGAATAAAAATGGTTGGGTTATAACTGACAGCAGGGGTCTGACGAGAAGGATACCAGGGTTTGATTTTGTTGGCAAGTAAGGAATATAGTAAATATCTAGGATCTCTCCTCAACAATTTCCGATCCCCTCAACAGCGAGTCAAGCGGAGGACCCTGATGCCCGAGGTAAACGGGTGGAGGTTTTTAAAAACTCTTGGAACTTATCAGATGAAAAGAATCCAGGGAGAAAATGGAAAATTCATGGAGGATCGTAAAGCTGTACATGAGTATTTCCTTTTAAGATGCATCGAGGAGAAATTTGTACTGTGAATGTATATGTACAGAGCGTAGAAAATGGGTTTGTTAAAGTTTATAGAGATGAATCATGGAAGTTAATGAAAGAACAGAGGTTTTGTGATATTGATGCATTTTGTTAGTCATCAATGCAGTGAATATTGACCTGGATTAAGTGAAGTATTCAGAATTACTTTTTCTCTTCGGGGTTCGTCTAGATAAACATCTTGATGGAGCAGTTGTCAGAGAGATAAAGAATACTCTCGTATGCAAATGACTCTTGAAATAAAGTCTAATACTTATATATATGTGTATATATATATATATATATATATATATATATATATATATATATACAGAAAACCACAAGAAAATGAAGCACGAAAAGTGACTGTAAGGTCTCAGAGTAGAACACCTCTCCAGAAATAATGGTCTAAATTCTAACACCATGCGGAACATTAATACCATAGTATCACGATGATTTTATCATAGTTAAGGATCCCACTTGCCATAATTCTTTATTCTGCATCACAGTGTAGATATTACCTATGATCATAGGCCCACATTTTCTATAATCCCTCACATTTTAGGGTCTCAAAAGTATCATATTCTACCTATAAGTTTTCAAGGGGCAGAACCTTGTTCATTTTGAAATATTACACTACACAAATAAACAGTATGCAGATTATAGGATGATAGTTCTTGACCTTAAGTTGCACCATCATCGCCCCAAAACCCAGATTATGCCATACATTCGCATATTCACCCTACTTACAGATTGGCACGTATATGCTCTAGATTAGATCTATCTGACTATCAAATCTAGAGTTATAGCGCCGACTCTCTATCCCTCAGATTATAGAGCACCACTCACACACGCTATGCCTAGGATTATAGACATCCAACCACAGTGATTCGGAGTATAAGCAAGACACAGTCTATGTTTCATCCTACTCCACCACGCCACCTGGTGCCATCTCGGGACACTGAACTCACTACATAACACGGCTGCTCATAGCACCCCTAAACAGTGGAGCGAAAGGCGAAGCAGATGATAGTACTATTCTTCGTATGGATCATTCTTCAGGGCTATTTTCCTGCCGGTCCATGTGCCGGAGGGAGTGGTGTAGGTAGGGAGGGACCTTCTGCTTCATCAACCTCTCTTCATCTATCTAGATATCTGCTTTTCTATCCCTACTTCATATATCTAGCCTTTCTGTCTTTACTGTCCTTTCTTCATATATCAAGCTTTCTGATTTACGCTCCTACCTGTCTCTGGACAGTTGGAAATATCAGGACACCTTGACTGTCCTCCAGCAGATAACCTCGTAGCAGATCATTAAGTCTTCTGTAATCTATGATTCGCATGTACTCCCATGTGGCAAGCAGAGAACCATCACGGACGCTACCACATGATCAAGACGCCAACAGACATCACTCCAGCGTGTGGTAATTGGTCTGTTTCTCTTGGGGCAGATTGGTTAAAACTCCCGGCGGACAGAATTCGATTTAAACTCCAAGGCGTTGAGAAACCGATTGGGTATGGCCGGCAATTTACTGCCATGCCCAATCGACGAAGGCAAGGTGCTCCAATCTTCGACTGATGTATTCACTCACAATAAATTGTAACCCAGGCTGGTACAGGTTTGGCAAATCATATCGGAATTCTGCTGATAGGTGAGGATACTTTTTTTTTTCCTGTCAGAAAACTTTATCCAGTTCCAGCTAGAGAATTGAATGTCGAGTGCCATGGTTGTTCATAGGGTGAGGTTTACATGTGAGCAACAAGGGGTGGGAAGGGGTAATGAACTCTTAAGACTGTGCACTGGATGGAATGCTGCAACAATTAGGAACTTATATTCATGATTACAGTATTCGTGAATTGTAGAAATACGAAGCGCTCACACACACGTATGCTGCAAGATAAGGAGGGAGGACCACAGAAACCATGAAAAAGAGTAAGGAGGACAAGGCAAAACAAGGTCCAAAGCTTTTCCACAAATGCAGAGGAAAGAATCATTATAGACGAAGTAGGAAATACGAGACGTGCTGAATGATGAGATTAGGAATGTTTTCACAGTAGAGGGCACTTTGGCTGCAGAAGTCTCTGGAAATGAGTCCTGTGGTGATGATCAATGAAATATGAATTATAAATGATAGACGAAATCCACGAATTATATCATTTACACCTCCTTAGATATTATGTTCACAAGCTTTTCTTCTTTACTAATCTCTATATTTTTACTGTTTCTGTTTTTCTGATCCCTTCTGCTATCACAGACGGGTCCTTGGTGCTTGCATTCGTTTGTATGACCACCATTATGAATCAGATAAACACACTATGCCCTGAACCTTAACTCAAGTACAGCGACCTAATCTAATTCTCTTCTCCTGTCTCTTCACCCTCCTCTTCCCCATATATCTCTCCCTCAACCCGCTATTCCCTTCCTCTCCTCGACCGACACCAGCACTCATGAACCACCACAAATGATACATGACTCAGAATGACGACCTTACGACCCGTGATGACCTAGCACAATAGCCTCGGCCTCGCCGAACTGACACTTGACCCGAGTCTCCCTTCGAAGGCATGAGTGTGCGCCGCGTTGGTCGTGACCAGACTGAGGCTGGGGTCTGCTGGAGGAGGTCAAGACGCGGGAGGAACCAGGTGAGGAGCTCAGCCGGGGTCACTGAGACACGATGGGGTTTACGGGTGATTTGCGGCTGTGTTACGGTAACAACTGAGGGCCCGCGGTAGATATGATCGGACCACGGAGCCTCCTGGAAGCTCAAGGTGGGTTCGTTATGGTCTCTGGGAGTGTAAGGGGCAGACGATGGCTATACTAAGGGTCAGGGGATTGTCTTGGGTGCTGGAGAACAAGAGGACGTGATTAACCCACTGTGACCAATGAGGGCAGAGATTAAGATTTGATGAGGGTCATATTGGTTGTTGTGGGTACAAGTTGGATCAGCCGGGGTCACTCAAGAAGGTGAGGGGAAAAGGAGGATGTGTTGGGGTCACTTTGATTTATGAGGACACAAGGTGGATGTGACGAGGTTACCTTTGTAGCTAAGGGCACCAGATGGATGTTCCGGGGGTCACCTTGAGTGATTAAAACAAAACGTGGGTGTTCTGAGGTCATATAGTTGCTAAGGGACGAGGTTGATGTGTCGGGTGTAAAATCTTCGTTGCTGAAGTCTTCAAGTAAGTGATAAGAAGACAGAGAATAAGATCTAGTTGCCGTTTTAAAGGAGAATATTAATGGAAGCAACATTGTGATATAAAAATTAAGATTTGTAATGAGGAGACTCATGGATACGGTAACAAGAGAAAGTGAAATGAAGGATTTTTCTTTGATTGTTTTCACAAAAAGGTTGTACATCTTACAGATTTATCATGATCATGTATAAGACTCTGAATCTATGGTTGATTAGAGATTCATCTGAATATGTACAAGAGAAAATGATATCATAAATATCTAAAAGGCTTATTAATCCCAAGCTGGAACTTAAAAGATCTCCGGTAAGGCATTAATTAAAGTAAACATGGAACGTGGCTTATCTCCCTATGGACTCAAGATGGACCCGAAGTCGTCGTGGTTGAAGGCGTTCGTTCCTCACGTCCACGGAGGAGTGGCCGTACTCAAGGTAGTTAATCCTCTATGCTCGAGCGGTTCATTCGCAGATATGTCGTCAGACTGCGTCAGGTGTCGTTGCTCTCAAAAAGGGTTTCGACGTCGTCTGACTTACGACTTAATACGCTTGTAATTTTGGAGACAACGTGCTCGTCGTACTGAGCTTGCTCTCACCCTCGTACTCACTTGGTTTGGCAGTCAGGTCATGGAGGTTATAGTGTGTCGCCCGGTGTTGGGTTTTGTATCGTGTGTGTGTGTGTGTGTGTGTGTGTGTGTCGTTGGCCAAGTTGCCCACCGCGCGGAATCTATGTCGTTCGCTTCGTCGTTTTAATAGCGAGGTGAAAGCATATCATAGACTCCGACCACACTTTACTCTCGAACTATTCTTCTTCCTTACTGTAATATTTCTATACCTTGTGTCTTTCTGATAAACACTAAGGCTTTTGTGCTCTGATTCTTATACAATGAATATATAATCAGTTTATATGTTGAACTTATGGCTCCCAGTTTCCTGCGGTCATTGTATAGCGACACTGAGGAGTGTCATATCGGAGTGAAATATGGAGGTAACGACTTGATGGCAATCTTAATCAAGAGACAATTACCTTTGTCCGGTGAAGTATGAAGTGATGATCGCTGTATACCTTAAATTGAATGAGAAATTCCAAGATCTTTGTGTGTTTTTGTGTGTAATAAATATACTACTACTACTACTGCTACTACTTCTACTACTACTAATGCTACTACTAATAATGA
>JAUTXX010514413.1:0-11758 GCA_032273605.1 Panulirus laevicauda | reverse complement strand
CACACACACACACACACACACACACACACACACACACACACACACACTCTCTGATAAAGGAAAGAGAAAGTGGTGGTTATAATTAATACATGAAGGGACAACCATTTATGTGGATTGATGATTTGTTGTTTTCTAACCAGGAGGTACTAAGACAGGCTAAGAACCTCAAAAACAAGGTGGAAATCAGTAGAGTGTTTATGATGCTTGATAGGTCATGGAAGGAGAGGCTAAAAAAGCAAAGAACAAAGTCAGATGGCAAAAAAACTGAAGAGGCTAAATGGGGCAGTGCTGTAGACAGGTCAGTATTATAAGGCAATTGTAACTGTAGACTGAGGATATTGCTAATGGATTGGTTAAAGAGCTAAAATTAAAGGATTGTATGAGGGAAAATGCCCCATATATAGTTGTGCAAACAAATCTTAACATATTGATGAAATCTCACCATTTCTGTGTATAGGGGTACATGATAGTAAGTTTCGGGAAAGAGTAACAATCCAGAGCAAATATACAATGTCAACAATGAAAGAACAATCAGGATGGTATATAAGCAGTAAAACATGCACTCCTTAAAGAGGTAAAGCACTTATGATGGGATGATTTCAGTTATAAGACTGGATTTGAATTCTCATGGTGACAGGGAATTATGGAGACAAGTTCTTACAGTACACGAAAATATCCCATATGTAATGGGATGAGAGGGATTGATTCACCCTCATTGCTAGATCTTGTCTTTACACAGGCTTGCATGGATATTGAAAATATCTTATATGATACATCAGTTGGAAAAAGTGATCAGGTAATGATGAGTTTGAATATGTGGTAAATGAGGAAGTTGAAAGAGCAGAGATGAGACAAGACTTGAGGGAATATATCCTTGGAAACATCATAGAACTTAAGAATTTCAGCACTAACATAGATCAGGGTGTTGTGATGGAATTTACAATAAAAGAGTAAGAACGTGAGTACCTCTAGCTTCAAGTACAGAGGAAAGGTCAGGAGAGAGGAGGAAGAATGTTTTAATCAAAAATGTCAAAAATAGATAGTTCAGAGATGTGCAGCCAGCCAACTTTACAAGGTATAAGAGAGCAAGGAATAAGTGTAGCAAAATAAGAAAGAAAGAATATAGAAGTTTTGAAAAGATTATTATTGATAAGGAAGATGAAAATCCAAAGCTTTTTCCTAAATTCTTGAGAATTGGATAATCAGAAAAAGAGTACTTTTTCAGATTGAGAAGGTAGTGCAGTAAATGTATGGATACAGTCATGGGTGAATGAGTTGTTTGATATGTTTCCAGAAAGAATGTTGAAGGTTGTAGAAGTAGTAGTTGGATACAAGATTGTGAGATATAAGAATAATGAAAAGAGAAATGTATTATGGACAGATTAAATTAGAAATGCTGTGGAAGAGAAGAAAAAGGCATATGGTAGATTGTTTGAAGGGAATGTACCAGTTGAAGTGCAGAGGAGGGAAGAATATAAGATGTGTAAGCATTATGTTAAGAAGCTGATGGAGGAAAATTTTTGGGAAAATAAGAAATTGTACTTGAGGGAGGCAAAAAAGGAAAGATGTGGATGTAACAATGGATATGTTAATGTGAGAAGTCAATATGGGGAGTTGCTGACTCAAAATGAGGAGGTTGTGAAAGAAAGGTGAAAAGAGCATTTTGAAGAACTGATGAATGGGGAGAAGATGAGGCAGCAGTTGTTACATGTGTGAGTATAGATGATAAAAGGTAAAGGATACAGTTATGGGCCTATTGCAAGAGGGGAAGCAAAAAGGACACTAATGTGGTTGAATGTAGGATAGGCACCTTTATTAGAAAGGAGTATGGCTGAAATACTGAAGTGTGAAGAAAATATGATAGAGTGGATGCATTTGATATGTCATTTAGCATGGAAATAGAGGATTGTGCCTAAGGTATTACTGTTCCTTTTTTTTATTCAAAGAAAAAATGGTGCTAAGGATGCATGTAGCAGTCATAGGGAATGTCTGTTAAGTATACTAGGAAATATGTGTGTGCATGAGTGTTGATAGATTGAATGATGGAAGTGACTGTATGGAGAATAAGTGAGAAGCATGGGGGTTTTGAGAAAGGTAAGGGATGTATGGATCAGGCTGTTGTGGTGAAAAGGACTGCACAGAAGTATTTAGTGAAAAGTAAGATGCTTTATTCAGCTTTTATAGGTCTGGAGAAAGAGTATTACAGAGTTCAGTGGAATACTTTACAGGATATGTTAAGGATATATGGGGTAGGGGAACAACTGTTGGATGGTGTGAAAGGCTTCTGTAGATTAGCAAATGTAAGTGTAGGAGTGGATGGAAAGTTGAGTGAAAGTTTTGGTATACATGGGGGTGTGAGGCAGGTCTTTGTGATGTCATTGTGGCTTTTTAACATTTATATATAGATAGAGTGATAAGATAGATGAAAGCAAATCTAGGGAAATGGGATGTGGAGATGGAGTGTGGTGGTGAGGTATGGTGCTAGTACCAAGCCTGTGTGCAGATGATACTGTGTTGTTTGCTGAGAATGAAGATGAGTTGCAGAAGGTTGAAAGTGTGTTTTATGATGTATGTAGGCATGGGCAACTGAAGGTAAATATGAGTAAAAGTAAAGTAATAGTATTTGAGAGGAAACATGGTGACAATATATAATTTGCAGTTGAAAGAAGTAAGTGTAGTGAACTTGGGCATAAATATGGCGGGGAGAAAGACTGGAAGAGTGAGAGAATTTAAGTATTGAAGAGCTATCTTGGTAAAGTTTGGTGATATGGAAGGAAAAATAAAGGAGAGAGCAATACAAGGAAGAAGAGTCATTGGGTCCTTTAATAGAACAATGAAGTGTAGCATTGTAAGCATGGTAGTGTAGAAAGGATCATGGGACGGCATTGTCCTCCAGATCCTGACCTATGCAGCCAAAACTTGGACGTGAAATGAGTTATATAGGTCAAGAATCCTTTTTTATTTGCATACCTCTCAATCTTTTATCCAACTACTAACTCTACAACCTTTAACAGTCTTTTTCTAAACATTTTGAATAACTCATTCACACATGAATGCATCCATACATTTACTGCACTTCCATCCAAACTTTCAGTCACCCTCTTTTCATATTCCTCCTTGCATTCTTTCTGACTCATCTTCTCACTTGCCATCACTTTTACCTCTCCTTTCTTCCCTCCACTTCTCCATGATCCTCACTCCCAAAAAGATCCTCAAAATGGTCAGTCTCGACCTTTCATCCACTGCCACATATTCAAACTTTATTGTTCTTCTCTTCCATTATTTCTCCTCTATGTATATCTGTGGATCATCTTGCACTGAAAAAAGGTGTTTGCAAGGAATAAACCCCTCAGCGCAGACATCCATAAGATAACTTCCATTCTCATCTACTCCAGACACTCCCTATTTACTATCTTGCTAGTTTCATCACATCCCACCTTTGCACTCATATCACCCATTACAACCACCTTTCTTTCCTCAAAGTCATTTATACAGTCATTCAGATCTCTCCAGAAAGGCGTTTCATCCTTACCTCACACAGTCTTCATGATATTATTGCCATTTTCATCACATGCCACCTTCACATTCATATTAACTACCTATCTCTCCTTTTCAAAGCCTTTTATACATATAGTCATTCATTTTTCTTCAGAAATGCTTCATTTCATCGTTACCTTCCACAGTCTTCATATTATTATGTAGCTGGAAATAGTAGTACTAACAATGTTAATATATAGATGCAAGGCATGGATTAGTTTGTGCGGTTGAGAGAGGAAGTGCTGAAAGTTAAATGTTTGAGAAAGTTGTGTGATGTGAGGTAGTTTGATTGAGTAAGTAATAAAAGAGTAACAAAATGTGTGATGATAAAAAGATTTTGTTCAGAGTTGAAGAGGGTGTGCTGAAATGGTTTGAACATATGGAGAAAATGAGTGATGAGAGGTTAACAAAGAGGATATATGTGTCAGGATTGGAGGGAACAAGGAGAAGGGGTTGACCAGATTGGATGTGGAAGGATTGAGTGAAAAAGATTTTGAGGGATTTGGGTCTCAACATGCTGGAAGATGAAAGGCATGCACGAGATAGAATGAATTGGAATAATGTGGTATACAGGAGTTGACATGCTGTCAATGGACTGTACCAGGGCATGTGAAGTGGCCGGGGTAAACCATGGAAAGGTCTGTTGAGTCTGGTTGTGGATTGCACATGACAGCTGGAGAATGGATACAAGCAAATGTGGCCTTTTGTCTTCATTCCTGTTACTGCCTTGCTAATGCAAGAAACGGTAATCAAGTATGAAAAAAAAGGAAATAAGGTCCGGGGTTTCTGTGAGTAATAATGACTTGGGATTCAGTACCATAGGAGACAATCTATTTTCCAGCAAATCTCAGAATAGCTTTCAAGTATATAAATAAGGAAATGTTTGGCAAGCTGTTCATAAAGAAGCACATAGAGCTAATAGAGGTCCAGAGGAGGGCAACGAGATGATGCCAGAATTAAGAAAGCTAGGTTACAGGAAAAGGCTAAAGGCTTTAGACTTGCCCACCTTGGAAGACAGAATATATACGATATGAACAGTAGACAGTTCTTCAAGAAAAGTAGAGATAGAGGAACAAAAGGACATAACATGAAATTAAACAGGAAATGTTAAAAAAGATGTAAAGAAGTACTCTTATATTATAAGAGTGGTAGATGAACAGAGTAGAGAGCATTCATATATTTAAGAAGTTGTATGATTGCAAAAAAATTTCAGGAGTTGGCACCACATGAGTTTAAAACTATAAGACAACATGAAACTAAACAAGAAACGTGATAAAACAAATTGATAAAGATATGAAAAAGTAATTTTATAGTGTATGAGTGGTGAATAAATGATTGTACAGTAGTAGAAAATGTTCAAGAGCTGGGGCCCCATGAGTGTCAGACTACACCCCTATATATATAAGTTAATGCATACACACAAACAGAATCTGACAGATTTGGTCAGCAAAATGTTGAAAAGGATGATCAGAAAGTAAATGAATGAACTAATAGGAGGTATTTGACACTTACCTTATATGAGGTTGATGATTAGGCTAGATTTCCAGGCAGGCATAAAAGGAAAATCCTTTTGATTGATAGAATATTATCTTAACACAAAGAACAGAGGATGCATGTCAAAACTTTTTGAAATAGGTTGGAGTTATCAGTTCAGTGTTGCTGGGCTTTGCCATGGAAAAGATGCTTTTCATTATAAGTACTTAGCTTGACAGAAGGAATGGACTTGTATCAGAATATGTTTGCAGATGATGTCTGCTTCTTAGGAGAAATAAAGAATGATGAATATACCTTCTTAGACATGATCCAGAGCTGTTCTGTTACATGGTTGATAAAATTCAACACAAGTAAATGTAAAATGATTAAGGTGTGTTCACTTTTTTCACCTCAGTGTCGTAACGTCTGGAATGAATGACTGAACCTTCAAGATAAGTTGACTTCTATAACACACAGGAAATACATTGGTAGTATTATGTCTCCCCCTCTCCCCAGAGATATAGTTTGAACCTAAACTAGAATATGCTTCTCATGTTTGGTAACCTCATAAAAAGTAATACAAAGAAATGGCCAGAGGAGAGCAACAAAGATGGTATCTTAAGTAAGAGCTGAGTTACAGAGAGAGGTCAATGGCCATAATTTTGCCCTATATAAAAAGCGAGAAGAATTAGGGGACACTTAATCACAAAAACCTGTTTATGTTGAGAGAGAAAGCTCTTCAAGAGATGCAAAGTTAAAGTAGATGGAGATCATATCAAGAAATTGAGCAAAAAAAACATTTTAGAAATGATATAAAAAAGTACTTCTATAATATTAGAGTAGCAGATAAAGTAAGTGATTAGATTATGAATGTAAATGGTATACAAATTTCAAATGTTACACAACAGTATATACAAGTAGGTAATCTCACAGATATGAATGTCAGTAAGAAAACAAACCAGAGTTTTATACATTCACCATATTGCACAGTGGATCTATACAGTCAGTTCTTTTGATAATCTTCCTGCATACAAATGCAATTGCTTCATATAGCTTCGATATCACATTTGGTATCTATATCGCAGTCATTCATGTATCTGTCTATCTATCTGATGTTTGTTCATTCCAGATGCACCCATGAAGGGGGTGGCAAAGGCAAAAGTCTCCACATATCCCTTTCCTTACATGCCTCCATTGCATACACATTTCCTCTCATTCTTCCTCCATTCCACTCTATCCATTACTCTTGCACTCTGTTCACCCCTCCTTTTTTTTGAGGTTCCTGTTACCAAACAGAAATTAAAAAGCAGTACAAGTGGTCTTCCTCTCACACCAACCCCTTTAATTGTACTATCATTCACTTTCCTTGTTAATTCCCCATCTTGCATTCTTTTTGTATGCCTAAACCACCTCAAAAAAATAATGTTTTACCCACTTTACCACCCCACAATTCATTCCTTTTGCACTCCCTGCCGAACCAAATCTCTCACTTACTCTCTAATCACTGTCTTTATTCCATCTAGTCACACCACACATTTATATCAAATAATTCATTTCCACACGCTCTTTCACTCATCCCTTGTCCTTATTTGGCTGCATCGGTCAAGGTCAGGAGGATTATGCTGTCCCTTAATCCTTCCTTCACTTCCATTCTTATACCTGCCCTCTTCATTATTCTTTAAAGGGATCCAATGACTTTTGTATCTTGTAATGCTCTCACCCTTAACTGTCCTATATCACCAAACTTACCCAAGATAGCTCCCAAATTCTTAGATTGTCACCTCTCCCTCCAGAACTTTTAGTACACTTTCTTTTTTCACTCTGTTGGGCTTTGCAAATATCTATACTTTAACTCTGTATCCTTGCAAACACCATTACTTTACTTTTAGTGTGTTTACCTTCACTCCCTATGGCTTACCCACACCATAAAACATCCCTCTGCAACTCCTCTTCACTCTCAACACACAACACAGTATCAGCCATAAATAGGCTTTACTAGCCATCATACCTCATCACCATATGGATTGCTTAGCAAACTTAATTTTTTTCTCAGGTGGTGTAGCAGATAAGGGTGGCATAATGAAGGTTGGAGACGAGCTGATGAGTGTGAATACACTGGATGTAACTGGTATGGCACGCATCGAGGCTTGGAACTTCTTGAAAAAACTTCCTGATGGCACAGTCACGCTTGTATTAAGGCAAAAGTTGGAAGATTCGTCGGTGAAGAATGAGGAAGGAGTGCATAGAAAAGGTTCCACTTACTGACAGACTGAAATTTATGTTTACATGTGAGTAAAGTTTTATAATGAGCTGATTCTGAAGTGTGACATTTAAGTGAGTTCTAAATGTTTGCCAATAGTGGATTGGTTGGCCTCTTTCATCCACAGAAGCTCAGTTGTGGGAAAAGAATTGACTTTATGCTTTTCCTTAGTGGTGGTTCTGTCTTTGGCCACATTTACATTACAAGCACTTTTTTGGTGGTCTACATTTCTTGTCAGTTTTTATGAATTTCTCTTACTTAAAATTTTTTATATTCTTTCTTATCATGTATCCTTGATAAGACCTCTTCTTGTTTTATGCATTCAGTCTCTTTCTTTTTGCAAGTGGTGACAACTTATGTAAACCGTCATTCCAATTTCTTCAACATATGCTTCAAACATTGCTGATGGTTCTTTGGCACTTAAAGGTCTGAAGATGTTCAATATCCAAAATTGATATGGACAGTGAGAACTTGATATTAAAGGCTAGTATGTATTTATGGTTATTTGTAATTTCATTATCTCATTCCAATAATGGTTTATCAAAACCATAATTTTCATGATTTATTTACACCATGGACTGTTTAACCTTCTCCATAAGTTTAAAAGATTGGTTTTGTACAGTATCTTGAAATAATTTTTGGAGAATTGATGAACAATTTTGTATTTCTGAGAGATAATTATTATATGTGACCATCATCTTCACAGAACTAGCATTCCTTGCAGTGTATGACAGTGGATGTTCAAGGAATTGATTTTATCTGCTCCTGTACTCTGAGCAGGATGGTCCATGTAGCATTTCCCTTAAATGTTTGGAGCTAAAATTCCAATTAAAGTTAAGACTCCTGTGGAAGTAGGTTCATGATATTGCAAATGGGGTTTTCATTGCACACATCTCAGAAACTGATGTCTTCACTGTCTCATATAGGCACACATGAGAACTGTGTGATTATTAATTTTGATGAATATGTAAATTATTGTGCATTGTTTGCTTTTAAGTTTTAATCATGAGTACAATAAGGGCACAGCCAACATTACAAGAACCTCTTGTACTTTGGCTTCTGTAATTTTATATGGTTGCTAGAAAATCATAGAACCCTAATTAATTTTCATGACTATATTTCTATACATTTGTATATCCTGGCATCAGAATTTTAATGGTCTTGTGGTACTTAGCATTAAACCAGTGAACTATGTAATTTGAAATATATTTTGTTAGTCTCATTCTGCAACAGCAATTGATACTACTTGAAATTATAAAAATGAAGTACTGCACAGTATTTCCATTACTGAAGTGGAGTGTTTATAGTTGTTCATATTTAAGCATATATTTTTTCATATACTGAATGATTACCTAGTTAAAACTATATTATATCAATAATTTGTCCATAACATACAATTTTAAGTGATTACATGTATCATTATTTTAAATTAGATGTCATTTGTTGTAACATATTGTCCTGTCATCTTGATGGGAAAGTGAATTGGTTGGGGCTTGTAACCAACAATAGCCTGGGAGTGTGGTGCTAGGGGCTGTGGCTGGGTGATGGTGCAGCCTTTCCTGGGACTCTCAGATCCCGCATGTTGTACTCCTCACCTGAAAGGTGGGTGGTAATGACTGAGCTCATGAGTGGGCCCCTTGGAGCTGGTGCCTGCTGTGTCTGCCAACCCTCAACTGTGATAGGTGCATTTGTAAATGCAGCTGGATAAATATATATCTTCACTTGTAAGACAGAGGAACAACTTTGCAGATTTCACAATTGGTAACTTTGTCTTACATGAAGCAGATTATATTCTTTCCAACTGTATCTAGAATGTCACCATATTCTTCTTTTGACTGCTTAATGCATTCTACACACGTTTCTTGTTCATCATGATTAAGTTTGTCCCTTGAACTTTCCATATATCAGTAGTACTTCAGTCCAGTGAGTGCTAAGTAGCTGCAGGTCTACTCTTTTGGTTCACTATATTTTGATTTTTCCATTCCAAGTCATGATGACTTGGTGTTAGGGAATGTAATGCCTTCTTACATCTGCTTTTATGTATTACTATTTAGGTATTATCCTGTAAAGTATCAGTTTGCAGCAGCAAAAATTTTAGACCCCACAATAACCACTGTGTGTTTAATATTTGAAGAACACCAAGAGTAGGCAGAAGGCTTATGAATGGTGTATTTTGTTTCAGCAAAATATGCTCTTTCCTGTTTTTGTTATATTGTATCCCAGTAAGCCTGGAGCTGCTGCAAAGACGCATTGCAACAATCAATGCATTTCAGCTGATTCTCTGTACTATATTGTAAATATTGTTTTTGTGAATTTATTGTGTATTACATATCGTATATGCCTTTTTATGTGAGATTTCAATATATAAAAAATTTAAGGTAATACTGTATCTTGATTTTGTTTTGCTTAGCAAACAGAATGACGTATACCTATATTTATGTGGTTTGCTATTGCTGCATTGCCGAACTGGACTTGTGGGTAGATTAGTATATCATAAGGTGCAGTGCCAGGCAATATATTAAACCATTATAAATGGTGTTCATTGCTTATTTTGGGATTCTGCTTTAACTGATAACTTTGGGTATACTTTCCTTGTATATCGATTGATATTATGCTTTATGTAAAGAAGAGTATTAGAGGCTGCATTAATCATGTAAATAACATCTCAGAAGGTAACGAGCATACGTTATTAAAGCCTCAGCTTTGTAAGGGAGAGCAGAACGAATAAAATATGATCATCTTTCAAGTATTTTGAATCATGCTTTATCACTGTCATTTGGGCTGAAAATACAGTATTATGATCATGCAGTCAAGAGATATTCTGAAGGTGGGTTAGTGGTTCAAACAGTTTGTCCCCTCATTAGAGATTTGCTTCA
This sequence comes from Panulirus laevicauda, assembly GCA_032273605.1. Lineage (NCBI taxonomy): Eukaryota > Metazoa > Arthropoda > Malacostraca > Decapoda > Palinuridae > Panulirus > Panulirus laevicauda. The sequence goes on along the minus strand of JAUTXX010514413.1, from coordinate 1,612 downwards.
GTATCATATGTGAAACAAATTTCCTAACTGTGTAGCTGATACACTACATATAATTTTTATTCCATCCAAATCATGTGCAACTCTTGAAATGCAAGTCACCCAGAGTTAAAGGTTAAATGTACTCTTATATGTAACTAATACACCCAATGAAAGTTAGCAATGCTAAGATTTTATTTTACGCAGAGAAAAGGTTGTGGGATGAAATTTAGAATATATTTTAGGAGAAATAGTAGGTTTGATAGTGCTATGAAGGGTGAACGTAAAGATAAGTTTCTAAGAACTGAAGAATGTAGACATAAAGTTAGTGAGATGTGAAAACATGACAATTGGATTGACATTATTTTATCCATTTTCAATTCAATTTTCCTATTTCTCGCTTTTCTAAGTCTATCTATTTATCTATCTGTATCTTTAATGCCTGTTCCTAACTGCAACTTACTCAAGGGGTTGCCACGGCAATAGCGTCTCCATAACTAGGGAACTCCAGTGCCGCTTTTTAGCCTTTAGTGCCTCACCTTTAACAGACCACAACAATTTCTGCAGAGGCTCCTACCTAATGTTCCTGCAGACTGCTTTTACCTAATGCTCCTGTCTTATACCCTGACCCATTACATCTGCCTAATGTTTCTTCTTAATGCTTTTTTCTAAATGTTCCTATCTAGTACTTCTATCTACTACTACTACTACTACTACCATTTTGCCAAAAGGCAGCGCTACATAGTGCTCACCACAGGAAAATCTAGGTACAAAGAATGAGCTGTAAGAGTTAAACGTTGTCAAGTGTTATGTATGACAAGGAAAGATTGTATATTTGTGGACAGAATGCCAATAGTCTATGTTTGGGTGAGCCAAAAAGGAAAAAACAGCTACCTGGATGAGAAGAGTGAAACTTAACCATTCAAGTGCTAGCTCACCACACAGCTGTCACTAACCCTCTCAATACCCAGGTGGGTAATACTGATAACATACCTCCCTGGTTGCTAGCTGCCTACCAACCACTACATGCTTTTCTATATTATCCCTATTATTTTAAGGAAACATTCAAAATTCTCAAACTTACATGGTCAGCTAGGCAGGGTAATGAATGATCAGTAATGATAGGTAAGTCTTATATGTATTTTGCATACTTTTTCATTTGTACTTCTGAATATCAATGATTGTTAATTCATGCATCACGTAAAAACCTACTGAAGAGAACTGTGTTGATAATATACTTAGAAATACTATGCATTTATTTATTCCATTTATTATATTTGATCACCATTTCCTGCATCAGTGAGGTAGCACCAGGAAACAAAAAAAGAACAACCCATCCACTCATATACACATATATGTACATAAGCACCCATTTTTTTTTATTTTGCTTTGTCGTTCTCTCCTGCGTCAGCGAGGTAGCGCGAGGAAACAGACGAAAGAATGGCCCAACCCACCTACATAAACATGTATATACATACACGTCCACACACGCAAATATACATACCTATGCATCTCAATGTATAAATAAATATATACACACACATATATACACATGTACGTAATTCATACTGTCTGCCTTTATTCATTCCCATCGCCACCCCGCCACACATGGAATAACAACCCCCTCCCCCCTCAT